>PVIH01006978.1:0-105270 GCA_004025045.1 Sigmodon hispidus
CCCTCCCTCCCTCCCTCTCTTTCTTTCACTCGTTCATAGGGCAAGGTCTCACTTTGTAGCCAAGACTGGCCTGAGACTCACTATATAAGCTAACCTCAGACTCACAGCAACCTCCTGGCCTCATTCTCCCTAATGCTGGGATTACAGATGGGGCAGCCATGCTCTGCTTTATAATTGTGTGTGTGTGAGAGAGAGAGACTAGGGACCACATCATCATCTAGGGTGACATAGATAGAATACTTATTCCTAATTCCACTACTGTACTATATGCTCACCTTCGGGGATGGAGAAGGGGGAGGAAATTCTTTTTAGAGTGACTTAAGAATAAAATAAAATAAGTTGTAGTTTTAGGTACAGGACTTGAAATTGTATATATACTATATAAGCATATATTATATACAATATATAAATCTTGAAATTCATACTCTGGGCAAGCAAATTATATGATGTGTAAATTACACCTCAGTAAGACTGACTGGGGCTGAGGAATTGCACTTTGGCCTTATCTGCTAGGTAATGGTATCACATCTTTAAGCCTCTGTTTCCTAACCAGTAAAAGAGAGAGGAAAACAAGGTTTTATTGTATTTCTATGGGGGTTAAATGAGGTGATATACAACAGTACTCCCGTTTTTATTAAGGAAAAAACAGGTACAAAGAAAGAAAACAGCTTAGTGAAGCTATCACAGCTGGTGGCCACAGGGAGACCACAGTCTCTTGGAAGTGCCTTGTCATGTAGCACTGTCCAGTCTGGAATGATGTCTGCCAGGCCCTTCCACCTCCCACCACTCAATAATGTCTTCCTTCTTCGGATAAACTCTGGAGTCCTATCTTCCTGCTGCCAATGCGCAGAGTATGTGAGGACAGAGTGGACCCTCCAGAGCACAGGGTGCCCTCTCCCTCAGCACCCTAGGCTCCCCTCTGGGACCACAACTCTTTCTTGCCTTTGCTTGTAATAAAGAAAATATCTCAGCTACCCTTCCATGGTTGCTTGGCAACCCCAAGGGGGAGTGGGGGAGTGGGCTCTGGAGCCAATCTGGAGACAAAGAGTAGGATTTGGGTGACATGGAGCCTGTTCTTAGTGCTAACCTGGCCTGGCTGGGGCGGTGGGTGGGGGCAGGGACTTTCTCCCACCCCAGAGTCTCACACCAATAAATATGGATTAGGGAAATAGGCAGAATTTTTCTCACGGGCCTGAAAGGGCACGTCTGACCTTTCTACCCCCTTTATGTACCAATGTGACAGTCAGAAAGAGCAAAGAGCAGGACCCACTGAGATACCTCCCCCGTGGCCTTCTGACTTGGGGAAACTTTTCACCCTCTTTCCCCTGGCCCCACATCAGATCTCAACCCCTCCTGGACCCCTGGCCCAGGGATGAGGAGGATGCTCATTTTCAAGTGAGAATCCCAGCATCAGTCAGTGTCTTATCACAAAACAAAGCAGTGAGGTTCTGGACCAACCCTAGCCAGCCCTCTGCCTAGTGGCTCCTCATTCTGCCTCTGGATGCCCAGGGCCTCCTCAGAGGCTCCATTTCCCACCGTCTCTGTGCATTTCATCATCTTTTCCATATTTTCATTAGCCCTCCCCTATCTGGTCCTTTTTCCTCTCTTCTCTTTCCAATGCCCCATAAACTTGGGAGGCCCTTGTAGCTACTGTGCCATGTTCATGTTCTCAAAACAGGGATAGAAGGGAGGCCGGTCGGGATCTCATCCCCTGGTGCACTAGTTCCTTGGCTACTGGCCTGGGGTGGGATGGGCCACTCTGAATGGAACCAGTGTGGAGACAGGAAAAGCAAACACCTCCATGTGGGCCTCCCTGGCCTTGGGGTGGGGGTAGGGAAGGGGTCTGGGTCAGATCAACCTCTCTATTAGCCTCTGCTGGCTCTTATGGACCTTCAGCTTCTCAGATCCCACAATGTCCAGAGGAAAGTGAGCTGAGTGTCGGATCAAGCCCTCTGGGAGACACCTTTGCTTGGGATCTCTCCTTGCTCTTCCCAACCCCCAGGCAGTGCCCTTCCTGCCTGGAGATGCCAGGAAAGTCTGGGCCTGGGATGGGCTGCCTGGCCAACCCTCCAAAATAAGAGCTGGGCGGGCAGTCATCTTGTACCTAAGCACCCAGCAGTGCCATCCACCTCCGGGCTGAGGGGGACCCCAAGATGCTCTGCCTGGTGAGTGCTCCTCTATTCTGAAGCCAGACAGGGAGGGGAAGGCTCCCTAGGGCTCCTTAGGGCTTCCATAAACTCTGTGTCTCCAAGAGCTGCTGTGGCATTTTCTGTTTGGATAGCTTCACCCACCGTCTGTAAATGATGTGTCAGTGGTGGTTTGAGGAGAGATGTTGAAGGGGAGGGATGGAGAAATTTTATTCTGGGAATGAAGTGATAAGGAAAAGAGGCTACATTGGTGCTGGGATGGGGGACCCAGATTTCAAGCCATTATTATTTTTTTTTTTTTTTTGAGACAGTGGATCACCATGTTTCCCAGGCCAGCTAGTCTCAAACTCAACCTCAGGTACTTGCCATCATACTTCCCAAAGCCACTTTTTGAGTCAGGATCTCACAACATGGCCTTGGCTTCTTGCCTAGACTTTGCTATGTCTTGGAATTTACAGAAATCTATTTACCTCTGCCTTCCAAATGCTGGGATTAAAGGTGTGCACTGTCGGACCCAGCCCACTATTTTATTTGACTGGCATAATAATAGAATCACACTTAATATTCTTAAAGTAGCTGAGATAGGTGGTTCATGCCTGTAATCCCAGCATTTAGGAAGTAGAGGCAGGAAGAGGATCAAGAGTTCAAGGCCAGCCTTGGCTATATAAGGTACTTAAGGCTAACCTGCTAAACTGGCTACATCTGACCATAGATAGATAGATAGACGGATGGATGGATAGATGGATGGTTGGACAGACGGATGGACAGACAGACAGATAGAATAGCTTGCAGAATGAATTCAGAGTTGGGTAGCTGTTCATTCTAGGTGAATGGCAGCTAGTGGGATCCTTCAGGTCAGCCCAGAGGATGTATTGCTGTTGTCACAAATGCCACCTCTCTTTCCCTGTCCACCTACACGGCTCAGTTCCTTTGGGCTTAAGAGTCAGGTAAGGGGTAGGGAAAATGGAGTCTGGACAGTACTTCAAACCTCTTTCCTTTATGTTGGGGCTGCATACAATGCCCACTGGTGTCAGGGTTACTGCGGTTTCCCTGGAAATCATGGTTAGTCTTTGTATAACAGATCCAAAGTACAGAGACCCCTCTGCTCTTGGTGTTCAACCATAATCCCTCATGTTGTATTCAGAAGCCAACCACTTCCATGGAAGGAAAGCTAATGGCATGTCATGATGTCCTACTGTGGGGTGAGATGTGCTGGCCTGGAGGATTTCCTTTATTGCTTCAGACACTGTTCTGAGACCTTCATTGAAGCTCATCAAATGGGGACTACACAGACCCACAGCCTAAAGCTGGTGCTACAAACCTTCAAGTGACCTGTGTGTGTATGTGTGTGTGTGAGTGAGAGGGAGAGAGAGAGAGAGAGAGAGAGAGAGAGAGAGAGAGAGAGATCTGGGTGTCCACCCAGGCCAACCTCTGCTCATAGACAAGAATCAATCCAGATTTTTAAAGGCACCTGCTCTGGGGGTGGAATTCCCCCTGGGGATAATCAAATATTCATTTATTCATGGCCTTCTGTTGGGAGGGAAGGCCCTTCCGCCCCAGCTCAGCAGAGGCCAGCTGCCTCCTTACTCCTTCCCACTGGGGCAGTCAGGAGCAAGATGCCTGGCCCTGGGCAAGTCAGTCCACTTCTTTTAGCCTCAGTTTATCAGCTTTAAAGCAGGGTTAATGATACACCTGCTTTGTGAGGTTAATGGGGTTTAGATGACCAAAGGAGGTGAAACCCAGGAAGGGCTTAGTCCGCAGGGCAGCTGCACCTGAGAATTGCCGGGGTGTGCAGGGACATGCTTCCTCTCTCCACCACCATCTTTGCAGACCGATCTCACTGCCTGATCTCTGACTCCTGAAGCTCAAGAGAGCCTGTAGCCTCAGTCTCTTGAGTAGATGGGCTTCCTCCAGGTGTACGTTCCCAATCTGTCTATCATACCTCTGCTCCCAGTGTACTTGTTTATTTGGCATCTTTATTACAGATGGGGAAACTGAGGCCTGGAGTGGGGAAAGATCTATTCACAATCACTTAATAGTTTCATGAGGGAGTTAAAAGTGACTCTCAAAATCCCTCATCCCTAGCTGTGCTCCATCTCTTCTATCTCTCTGCCTCAAGCCCTCCTCAGGTGTGTCCATGCCTGGCACAGGGTGGGCTTGGGCAGAACCTGGGAGAGTAGTGAACAGAGCCTGGCAGTGGAATAGGCTCTGAGGCCAGCGCGTTCTCAGCCTCAGCCCTTTGTCTGCTGCTTTGTGATGGTAAGTGCTGCTCCTAAATCAGGTCTGTGACACTGTTATTGTTGCCCAGGGTGCAAAGAGTCTAAACTTTTCCCCTGAGGTCAAGAATGTGGCCAGTCCCCAAGCCGCCCAGAGCAAGGCCTGGGTGGCTGGGGGTGGGGCTGGGGCCTCACCCCGAGCTGGAGATGTGTGGAGGGGAGGGGGTCAGGAGGAACAAAACGCTTTGAAATGCCTCCTCTCCATCACTGCCAACATTGTCCGCTGCCCGCGGGGGGCCTGGCACCGCCTCGCCGGGGCTCCGGCCCCCAGCCCTGGCCAGGCCTAGCCCAGCATCTGAAAATGGACAGAAGGTTATTGTCCCTTCCCGCAGCTCTTTGTCTGCCCCAGTTCCAGATGTCTAGGCTGGGACCAGGGAACTGACCCATGGTGGGCAGGGAGGAGGGGACAAAGGGGAGAGCACGGGTCACTGCATCCTGAGGAGTCGTTCCCAGACCCTGAGATCCCACCCAGCCACAGCCAAGTCACCTCCTGGGCCACTTTAGCTTTGGGATTGTCCCTATTCCTTGGCGCTCTCCCCAGACCAGGTTCCACTCTCTGGAGAAAAGATACAGGGATGCACAGTTAGAACAGGGGATCTTGGGAGATCCAGAGGCAAGCTGAACCCCTCTATTCAAGTAACTGCTGTGACCTTGAGCCTGCTCCCCCTGTGTAGGGGACTCCTGAGCCAGTAATGGCAGATCTCTGCCAACCAGCTCCACTGAGCCTGGGGGCTCATCATGGAAGGGTCTCTCTGCCCCTTACTTATTGTGGTTAATAGTCATACTGGCACCAATCCTCACTTGGGTTGTGGGCAGACCATTGTACCTGCATTGTCAAAACCGAGGGCAATTATTCTTGTCTCCATTTTCCACCTCTGGAGACAGAGAGGCTGAGATAGTCACTAACCCTAAGCCAGTCAGTCGGGAGGCAGCAAAGTTGGGATCCTCGCCCAGGCCAACCGCAGCCACCAAGAGGAGTAATCGTTAATAAATACTTGGAAGATGCTTTGGTCCAACTCTTCATCTGGGATTAGTGGTGTTAACTCTGTCTGTTGGTTTTCCCATTTCACAGATGGGACTCCTAAGCCCAGACCTAGGAAAGTGAGCTCAGGGGAACTTAAATGCAGCTCAGGGGGCTGGTCTATAGCCACTGGGGTCTCGAAGCATCCACCCAACTCTTGGTGACTGAGACTCTTCACTCCTTGAGTTGCCTACTTCTCTCTTCAGTAAACACTCCCCCATGCCACAGAGTTGGCAGAAAGAAGTCAAATGTTAAGGTATTTAATTCAACTCCTGGCGACTTTAAGGCTAACAGGAGGACAGCTATTATTATAATTATTCTCAGTAGGGATTAGTAGCATTCATCCATTTGAATCCCACTTGGGTTCATCTGGGGACAAGGATCTGTTGGGAGGGGCATGGTAGTTGTTCAGGGGCTAGAGGACAGGCATACTTAGCCTTCTGGGGTCTCTAGAAGTTTCTGCAAAGTCTGAGGAATGCAGAAAGCTGGGAGGCAGATGCTGCTGCCCGAGCCCAAGGAGTTAACCACTCCCAGGCCCTGGCTCAGTAGGGCTGCCACGCTGCAACCTAGAAACTATTTTAGCAGAGGAGCCAGGGCTACTTTCTGATGGGCAAAACAGCTGGCTGCTTAGGGAAAACAGCTGGCCTAGTCCCAGCCTCCTAAGAGCAGAGGCAGAACCTTGGAGGACAGGACCACATCTGGGGGTCCTCAAAGAGGAAGGCATAGTCAAAGGAGAGGGTGGTTCTTTGGAACATGTGGGTGGTAGGTGGATACCCTGGAGACAAGAGGGGTGTGGACCAGTTTCTAGAGCAGAAGCCGGAGTATGCTAAGTTTAAACAGACTGGGCAAGAGTGTATCCAGTTGGGATCTCGGGTCCCAGTCTTCCTTCAAATAGGACAGATAAAGGAGAGGGGGCCTAAGGTGGACAAAACTTCCGCTCTACCCCTAACCCGCTCTTCTTGGAACTGGGCTTGGAACCAGAGATGAGAATGGTACCTAGGCTGGTCTCTTGGTCTGTTCAACTGCACCCAGAACCAAGAATGAGGTGAAGGTTTATCCTCTGGCCAGGATCGTGGGCTTCTGTGACCACAGAGCAGGACAGGAGCCCAGAGAGCCTCCAACCCAAGAGATGGGAAGCTGACAGCTGGTAAGAGCACCATGCAAGCATCCTCCCTGCTTCAAATGCCCATCCGCAGCCTACCTAGCTGTCAAGCTGTTGAGAACCTCCAGCCTAGAGCCCCGACGAAGCCCTGGCTACCTCCACCCTTGGCAGGGAAGTAGTACTAGGGACCAGGATAGACAGGTTGAACGGGATAGGTAGAGGGTTATAGTGGCATAACTATAGCAAGACTCCATCTGAGCTATTTTCCTCCAAGTCCCAGAGGCCTGGCACCCTAAGGGGGTCTTCTCTAGCTCATCTCCCTAGCCCTCCAGAGTTAACCCCTTCCAATTTGAGTGTATCAGCTTTTGTCTGGTATACTTTTCAGATATCATCTTTTATCCCACAAGCACCAAGCCTTAGGTTCCCAGTGGGATGTGGACTGTGGGGGAAGGGGACAATTCTTCCAGGGTCTCCATTTCAGGATAGCCAACTGATGCCCTGGGGTACTGGCGCCACCACATGGTTGTATGCAGAACTGCAGTGGCTGAGGGGCACAAGAGTACTGAGGGGCAGAAAGAAATCCTGAGAGCATGAGTTGCTTCTGTCTAGATCCTACTCAACCAGCTGGGCTGCTGTAGTCACTACTCTTCAGGCACTTACTGGTACCTAACATAACCCAGAGTCAGGGTTCAGCATACAGTTCCAAGCTGTAATCAACAGCAATTCCAAGTTCAGCCTGAGCCGGAATTACTTGGAGTTCAAAACAGACAGCTTGGGGGTGGGGGTGGGGGTGAGGTTTGCAGGTCAGTGATAGAATCTAGGGTGGATCTCTGGGTCTTATCTCCAGAATCCTAAGAAAAAAACAGATGTGGTAGTGAAAACTTGTAATTTCAGACCTCATGAGTCTAAGGTAGGCGGGTCAGGAATCCTGGCCATTTTAGAATACATAGTGAAACTGTCTCCAAAAAGGAGAGAAAACATTAAAAAGGAAACAATTCATTTGATTCCACTCCCAGACTTTCAGACTTCCTAGGCATGGGGATGGGGTTGATATTTGCTTTTCTTTTTTTTTTTTTTTTTTTTTTTTTTTTTAAAAAAAAAACTTTATTTATTTATTTATTTGCCTTGGTGTTTGCCTGGAACTGGAGCTACAGACAGTTGTTAGCTGCCATGTGGGTGCTGGGAATCGAACCCAGGTCCTCTGGAAGAGCAGACGGTGCTCTTAACCGCTGAGCCATCTCTCCAGCCCCGATATTTGCTTTTCTTTCTTCTTCTTCTTCTTCTTCTTTTTTTTTTTTTTTTATAAGATAGGGTCTTGTTATGAAGACTGAATGTTGTGTAGCCCATGCTGACTTAAGACACTCATTGCTCCTTCTTTAGCCTTAAGAGAATTAAGGTTGTGCTCACTTCAACAGCACATATACTAAAATTGGAACGATACAGAGAAGATTAGCATGGTCCCTGTGCGAGGATGACATGCAAATTCATGAAGCGTTTCATATTTTTAAAAAAGAGAGAAGTAAGCTTACAAATGTATACTACAAATTCTAGCTTTTGTATTTGGATGGAAGGGAAGCAATGGATGGCTGATTGGGTCTGACCACGTAGACCTGTGACAGTCTTGCTTTATTAAGCCTCCTGACTGCTGATATTTGCACAGATAAGGCCTGGTCTAAGGGCCTTGCTTTGATGAACACTGTAACTTCAAAACCTCTGTGAACTTAGGCCATGCCATTTGTAAGAATATGTCTCATAGCTGGGCATGGTGGTGACTGCCTTTAATCCCAGCACTCAGGAGGCAGAAGCAAGTGGATCTCTGAGTTCAAGGCCTACCTGGTCTACAAAACCAGTTCCAGGACAGCCAGGACTGTTACACAGAGAAACCTTGTCTTAAACTTCCCCAATATCTCCCCAAAACCCAAAGAAACAAAACAAGAATACATCTCATAGCTGGGTATGGGCACATGCCTTTAATCTCAGTACTTGGGATACAGAAGCAGGTAGATCTCCGGGAATTCTAGGCAGCCTGGCCTAGAAAGATCCAGGTCACCCAGAGTTACATGATAGAGACCCTGCCTCAACTTCTCTTCACCAAAATAATATGTCTCATAATCATTTTAGGGTCCAAAAAAATGCAAGTGGGTGGATTGATACTTGGTGATCTCAAAATAATGTCAGAAACATGCCCACTTTTCCTATTTGGCCTGATTTTCCTTCAATGTTTCCCATTCCCAGCCTTCCCCATCTGAGCTCAATGCAGAAGCTCTCCTTGTTCCTCAGTCTCCCACATCCAGCCCACAAGGCCCATGGATTCACCCATCTTACCAGACTGTCTCTCCACATGCTGGGAACCCCATGTCTGCCATCTAAACTGTCTAAGCTCCAACTGGAGCAAAGACATTTTGTTGCTATGGGTTTCTTTTTTTTTTGGGGGGGATGGTTTTTTGAGATAGGGTTTCTCTGTGTAGCCCTGTGCTGTCCTGGAACTCAGTCTATAGACCAGGCTGGCCTTGAACTCAGAGCTCACCTGCTTCTGTCTTTAGCGTGCTGGGATTACAGGCAGGCACCACCGCCACTAGGCTTGCTTTTTGAGACAAGCTCTCTCTCCTGAATAGAATATATACTTTTTCTTTTCTTTTCTTCCTTTTCTTATTTTTATTTATTTTTAAGATGGGGTCTCTCTACACACCTCTGGCTGTCCTGGAACTTACTATGTAGACCAGGCTGGTCTCAGACTCACAGAGATCTGCCTCCCAAATATTGGGATTAAAGGCATGCACCACCACTTCCTGTCTTGCTTTAATTTTTTTTTTAAGAATCCATTTTGTGTGTGTCCAAAGGGCAGTTTGATCTACTTCTATTACATGGCTCCTAGGAATCCAGTTTGGTGGTCAGGCTTGGCAACTTGCACCTTTACCTGCTCAGCCGCCTCCAGTCCTGCTTCTGTTTTTTTTTTTTTTTTTTTTTTTTGATAGAGTGCCACTGTGTAGATCATGCTAGCTTCACTTACAGCAGTTTCCGTGCCTCTGCTTTTGGGATGTTAGGATTACAGGCATGCACCAAGTAAACATTTTGTTTGTTTTGAGACAAAGTCTTACCATGTGTTCTTGGCCTGCTCAGCACTTGATAACCTGTAAACCAGGCTGTTCTTGAACTTGTGATTATTCTGTATCAGCCTCCCAAGTCAACTGCTAGGAATACAAGTATGTACCACCATGCCTAGTTTTTTTTTTCTTTATATTTATTTATTTAATGTATGTGAATGCTCTATCTGTATATACACCAGCACACCAGAAGAGGGCATCAGAGCCTACTGTAGCTGCTTATGAGCCACCATATGGTTGTTGGGAATTAAACTCAGGACCTCTGGAAAGAGCAGCTTCAGGGGACCAAGCTGCAGGAGCAGCCAAGACTTGGGAACTGGGCTTTGGCCCTTTTCTTTATTCTGGGACCAAGGGGCGGGGTTTGGAGGGAGAGACAGGAACAGGGCTTTCTTGGTCTTGCACCAGAGAGCTTGAGTTTAATCTCCAGAAACCACGGTGGGAGGAGACTGGACTCTGAAAGCTGCCCTTTAGCCTCTCAGCGGGCACTGAAGCATGCAGCGGCAAGTAAAAATTATTTTTAAAAATTAGGCATAATGGTGCCCACCTTTGACCTCAGCACTAGAAAGAGAGACAAAGGCAGGCAGAGCTTGAGTTCAAGTGCAGCCCGGTCTACATGAGACCGGCAGAAAAGAAAAAAGTCATTCAGAAGCCTGCATATCTGGCTGTCAGAGCATCCTGCCTGGCGGACTCCTCCTTTCTCACACTGCTTCCTCCTTTCCCTGGCCACACTTGACTCTCTTGCGTGTTCCATCTCGGGACTTTTTTCCCACCCACCGTACCGCCAGATCTTTCCTATCCTCTGCTCCCCTTTACTTGACTTCAGTTGTTTAAAGTATTCACTACACCGTGAACTTACACACTCATGGGTTTGCCTGTTTCTTTCCTTGCTCTCACCAGCACCTGGGGCCTTTGTGTCTGTGTGGCCTCACGACCTAGAGTGGCATCTTAGGACCCTGTGTTTGTTGAATACCTTCTTCCTGGATGGATTCAACAGGATGCTGTGTAGAGGTGCACTGCCCCATAAGGATGTCAGGGACAGCTTTCTAGAGCAGGGACCCAAACTGGAGACTTTAGCTGCTCAGGATGAGAAAGACAAGTCTAAGCAAGAGGGAAAAATGGTGTAAACAATTTCCAGAGCATGGAGGTTTCTGGAAGCTGTAAAGGGTCCAGCTCATGTCGGGTAGAAGATGAGGGACAGGTGGAAAGCATAGGCAGCACAGGCATTGACCAGGCAGGCATCACAGAGCCCACCATCTCTGCTGAGGGCAGTACCAGACAGGCATCACAGAGCCCACCATCTATGCTGAGGGCAGTACCAGGCAGGCATCACAGAGCCCACCATCTCTGCTGAGGGCAGTACTAGGGAATGTATTTGCTTTTTCTATGCTCTGACTCACTCAGAGCCTCACAAGCTAGGCAAACCCTTGTTTAGCCATTGCATTTGGGGTTTTTAAAAAATGTATTCTTTATTCCATTTATTGATCGTGTGTGTGTGTGTGTGTGTGTGTGTGTGTGTGTGTGTGGCGCGTGTGCGCGTGTGTGTATGCATGGAACTCAGGGTTCATCTTTTGGGATTTGGGTCTGTCCTTTCACTCTGTGGGTCCTGGGATCAAACCTAGGTTGTCATGCTTGGTGGCAAGCCACTTACTCACTGAGCTGTCTCAGCAGCTCCAGCCATCTGTGAGGGACAGGCCCTCACCAGACACTGTGCTAGACTTTCTAGCTCCCCAAATTGTGAGCAGACAAGATTGTGGAGCTAGATAAGGTGGAGCTCCAGGTTTGGACTGTTGTTCTTTCTGTCTGTTGTTTGTATTGTTTCGAGACAAGATCTTGTTCCCTGTAGTTTAGGATGGATTTAAACCCTTGCTCTGTGCTCTTGCCTCCCAAGAGCTGGGCAGTTTTCAAAGGGCTTCGGGCAGGGTCAGTCCCAGAGAGAAAGCCTGGTCATGATGGTGTAGTGTCCATCTAAGTAATGCCAGTGAGATGCAGGAGACACGGCAGGGGAGACAGGGGCAGACATACTAGTGTCCGCTTCCAGGGACTAGGCAGAACACAGAGGTGCCCTCCCCTAGAAGGGCAGAGATAGTAGATTTGGCAGAAGACTAGGTTAGGGGTTCAGAAAGAGGGTGTGGCTCTTGCTATCCTCAGCTACCTACCCCTGGGACCAGCTCTTTAGAGGAGCAAAGTCTGCTTGAGGAGCGGCCGGAGAATGCTGGTCATGCTAGGACAGCCTTGTTGTGGGTCAGTAGTGAACAGAAATGAAAGACTTTCCCATTCTAGAAAAGACACAGGCTGCTGCAGAGCCTCCCAGACATCTCACTCTTTTCTTATTTTAAATCAAGAGATTAAAGCCATTTGGGATTTGGAAAGCAGACTGGAGAAGAGGTTACGGGCATAGGAAAAAGATGGTATGGAGGCTTGGGCTCTTCTCTTGGGAGGAGGGAGCATCTCTTCCATTATAAAAGACAACAGAAGCTGGGTGCTGGGTGTGTGTGGGGGAAACTTTGGGGACTGTAAATGAGAATTGCCAGGCCACAGCTGCCTCTTTCTCCAAAACATAGTTTGGGGTTCCTTGGTCAGGGACAGAGTTGAGGGCATTTGATAAACCCCTAGCCCCAGGACAGAGGGTGGGAGCACCGGAAACAGGGTTGCAGAGCTGGGAGGCGCTTGGGTGAGGGTGGAGACCGTGAGTTTGCAATGGGAAAGCTGTGGGGAACAGTAGCAATGACAGGCTGGGGCTGGTAGCACTGACGGAGGAAGGCTAACAGCAGGAATTGTCAGTGTGCCAGGGAAGAGAACAGCCCTCAGCCCAGGAAGACCCTTTCTGCCTGTTTGGACCGTTATGACAAAATACTGTCATCATGTTACTGGTGAGTGGTAAAAATGTAATTTTACTTATTTACTTTTCCCAGGGACCTTCCTTCTTCCCTTCTTTTCTTTCTATATATTTATTTATCGGTGTGTGTGAAAGATTTGTGTATGTATTTGTATCTTCCTTGACTACTTTCCACCTTTTGTCTGTTTGGTTTTATGAGATGGGGTTTCTCAGTGTATCACTAGCTGTCGTGGACTCCCTCTGTAGACCAGGCTGGCCTCAAACTTAGAGATCCACCTGCCTCTGCCTCTGGAGTGCTGGGATTAAAGGCCTGCATGGCTATTTTTTTAAAAATATGTGTGTGTGCGCATGTGCAGGCTCATGTGTACATATGCACATGCATGCCACGGTGCACTGGATAGCCAGAGGTAGGAGGATCCTAGGTTCTAAGGCACTGTGCAAAAACATAGCAAGACCAGCTTCGGGCAGGTGACATATGTCAATAATCCTGACATTCAGACTTGTCTCAGGAAAACCAATAAAACATGGAGGGCTGGGGCATGGGGGTGGAGGTGGGCTTGGCTCAGTTGGTAAAGAGCCTGCCAGACCATCTCAAGGGCCTAAGCTTAGATTCCCAGAACTCAAGTAAAAATTGGGCACATGTCTGTAACCCATGGTTCAGAAAGATCTCTGAAGACCTGAATTTTGCTGAACTCCAGGTTCAATAAGATACTAACTAATCTCACAAACTAAGGCATAAGGGATGGAGAGAAGGTTCAGTGGGTAAAACTTGCCATACAAGCATGAGAACCTGAGTTCAGATCCCTAGAATCCAATTATAGCTGGTCACCCATCTGTAGCCCCAGAACTACAAGGATATGGGAGGCAGAGACAGGAGAAGCCCAGAAGTTCCTGAGCCAAGAACTGGTGTATATATGCAGAGGCAAAAAAGCAACCCCATCTCAACTGAGCTACAGAGTGAAAACTGGCATCTAAGGTTGTCTTCTAGCACTGAGCGCCGTCCCCATCCCCACCTTTCGTGTTTGGTTTGTTTTCCTGAGACAAGCCTAAGTGTCAGGATTCTCTGCACCACACATGACCCACGCTCACCAGATGCCTTAGAAGTCAGGCCCCTCCTGCCCCTGGCTACCCGGTTCTCAGATGCGAGCATGCTTCAGGTATGCTCCGCCATTCAAGAAAGTTTTTGCTCCTAACTTTAGAGAGACAGGGAAATCTAAGAACAAGGCCTAGTAGATCTGGTGTCTGATGCAGACCTGCTCCTCACAGACAGCACCTGGCAGTCTGATGGCCTCTTTCAGGTCATGGGTGGGGGGCAGTAGTGGCACATGTCTTTAATCCCAGCACTCAGGGCATCTCTGAGTTTGAGGGCAAAGATCTACAGAGCAAGTTCCAGGACAGCTAGGGCTACACAGAGAAACTCTGTCTTAAGAGAGAGAGGGAGAAGGACAGAGAGAGAAATGAAAAAAAAATTATTTATTTCATGTGTGTTTACATTATGTGTTTGACTATTTTGCCTGCTGGTATATGTATGTACCACATGAGTATGTCTGGTGCCTGCGGAGGCTAGAAGAGGGTGTCAGATCCCCTAGAAATGCAGATATAGACGGCTATGAGCTCCATGTGGGTGCTGGGAACCGAATCGAGGTTCTCTGCAAGAACTGCCAGCGCTTTGGACTACTGAGCCAGTTCTTTGTTGCTATTTTGTTTCGTTTGTTTGTTTTTCAAGACAAGGCTTCTCTGCATAGTCCTGGCTGTCCTGGAGCTCACTCTTACCCCTGAGGCATCTCTTCAGGCCCTTTGCTCATCTTAGTCCTTGGCATTGTTGATTAGGTTTTGGCCTTTTGTTGGGGGGCACATTCTGACCACAGCACCCCTATCACTAATATACTGGGCAGAGGCTGTAGATGTGTAGGATGGGGACGGCTTTAAGGAGAGCCCTCTGAACGAGGGCATACATGGATTAAAACAAAATAAATTAATTAAAAAAAAAAAAAAGAGAGCCCTCATTCCTCATTCCGGGACTGGGAATGTCTCTGCCAGAGACTGACAAACAAGTATTCTGCCTGAATGTATGCCTGCAGGTCAAAGGGCATCAGATGTCATTATAGATGGTTGTGAGCCACCATGTGGTTGCTGGGAATCGAACTCAGGACTTCTGGAAGAATAGTCAGTGCTCTTAACCTTTGAGCCATCTCTCTCCAGCTCCACGTGCCTTTTTTTTTTTTTTTTTTTTTTTTTTTTTTTTTTTTTTTTTTTCCTTTCAGAACCATTGGCCTGGAAGTAGCCCAACAGGAAGCTGTGACCAGAACTAGGCTAGAGATCTGACCCCAAGGTTCAGTCCCCACATGCTGTTCATCACCAGGTAAGCCCTTTACTGAACCTACTTCTCCTGTCCAGTCAGTAGAGGTAGTGTGCACCTTCC
Organism: Sigmodon hispidus; assembly: GCA_004025045.1. NCBI lineage: Eukaryota > Metazoa > Chordata > Mammalia > Rodentia > Cricetidae > Sigmodon > Sigmodon hispidus. The sequence continues at coordinate 14,909 of PVIH01006978.1, forward strand.
CATTCCTAACGTCCAGAAGAGACTGAAGGGGAACCCTGGGCAGCAGACTGTTCAAATGGAGGGAAGGTGGATATAGATGCTTTTCTTCCAACCTGGCTCAGGCTACGTGGAAAAGGGAGGGAAAGAGAGGGAGGGAGGGAGGGAGGGAAAGGGGGGGGAGGAGAGAGAGTGAGAGAGAGAAAGAGAGTCTCAAGTGCATTCATTCTAAGGACCCCTAGCAAATCCTCATGTCAGGCGTCATCAGGCTTTATGTGTGAGAACCCAGAGACTCAGGGAAAGTGACTGTCTGAGGCTGCTGACAGATACCAAGCAAGATCTTCTGGAGCCCCTATCAACCCCACCCCCAGCCCCGAAAGGTTGGAGATTCCCCTTTACCCCAAAGGAGTCCTAAGACTAGCTCTCTCCATCAGGGAAGTCCTACACTCAGTCTGAGTGGCCTTTGCTTTCTTTAAGGGTCGGAGCTTGGAAGGTGATGCTCCCAGATTGGCAGCACCCGGTCCCCGCCCAAAGCGGGGACTTTCTCTCCAGCCCATCATGTCATCTGGAGGGTATGTGGAGTTCCGGGATGGAGCCGCCAGAGGGCGCCGCAGACAGAGCAGGGTCGGGAGCTGGGGCTCCCCGCGCGCGGTCCACGGCTGAGGATCAGGGAGCTGGGATTCCGGGGTGCCTGAATTCCACGAGTGAGATGAGCGTCCAGGGTGCAAGCCGTCCACCCTGGGCCCCGGCCGGACCCTCCCTTCCTTGCCGTCGCTTTTTGAGGTCCACACAGAAAGGGCAGCTCCGGAGACGCGTCTGGAGCAGGTGTCTGACCCTGGACATCTAGGGCCGGGGCTGAGAAGAGGACAGCGACGCGTGCAGGCACCCGCCAGGGGCACAGGGGCCCCACTAGAGTGGCCACGCCCCCCAGAGACCCCGCCTCCATGCCCCGCCCGTCCCGCCCACTCCCTGCAGCGGTGGGGAGACCCGGGGGCCTCCACAGCCACGGAGTCCCGCCATGAGTGTTGCCTCGCTTCTACCTCTGCTGCTCCTGCTGGGGCCCCGGCTCCAGGCTGCGGGTGGCACGGAGCCAGTGCTGCCCACTGTGGTCCTTGCTATCCTGGCCCGCAATGCAGAGCACTCTCTGCCCCACTACCTGGGCGCACTGGAGCGCCTGGACTATCCCCGGGCCAGACTGGCCCTCTGGTGAGAGATCCATGGGTGGGCACATCTGGGTATCAAACCCCACGATCCAGGGCAGCCTTTGACCCGGAGGCCTCCTTGCTTCAGCTCAGACACCACCCGGGCAAGCTCCTCCCTCCCAGACATGCCCGCAGGGCCTCAAGCCCTTCAGCAGGGTGCCTAAGCCCTCGAGGGGCAAGGGCAGGCCAATGAGGCAGGCCACAGCACAGCCTAGGGACACCCACCCTTTCTTTGGGCCCCCTACTCGTTTTGGGCTTACCCTGGATTTAAGTTAGGCCGGGCCTTTCTGATTCAGCCCTTGTTGCTCGTAGTGCATCTCTGTGGGAACCTGTGGTCAGCTTGATTTGGAGAACAGGCAGGAACCTCTGGAATCCCTAGAGGCCCAACGTAGCAAGGATCAGTCAGACTGGAGGTTTCTAGGGAGCAGATGGTGGGAGCCCTCAGCTCTAGGCTGCATGCTGGGCAGGGGCTTCAGGCTGAGTCCAGTGGTACTGCCAGCCTCTCTGGGTAGGGGGGCTAGTGGGTGGGATCTGACAGCCAAGGGTTGTGGTCCCATAGGCTCAGAGGCTACAACAGCCTATCTGTGAAAGCCTAAGCAGGGAGGAGCCCAAGCCGCGGCTGGAGATAAACTGCTCCTCACAGCACACCAAAGTTGGGCTGGGGTGGAGCTGTGGCCCGGGGAGGCTGCCCACAGTTGCCACAGTTTGGGAATTAGTTCCCACCCATGTAAGACTTGACACGTAGTTAGTCTTCACTTCTGAGGAATTGGCTTAAAGGGGCAGCATCGCCTAAAACCTGGCTCTTGCCTAAGCTTCCCACCTCCGCTGTGAGAACCCTTTCCCCAACAGAAGGAAAGCTGTACCCCATGGTAGTAGAGCTCAGCCTCCAGCACTTCCCAGGGGTGCTCACATCGTGGTGTAGTTCAGAGTGGAGAAGGGCAGTGACTCCTTTGTCTGACTCAGAGATAGAAAGGGCTTGTGGTGCCATGAAGAGGAAAAAAATGAGGAGATGTAGCAGGTGCAATCCTTAAGGGCAAGTGCATCTTTCATAGTGATGCAAGATGTGTGGCTCAGCGGTCCAGGGCTTGCTTGGCATGTACAAGTCTCTAGGTTCAATCCCCCAGTCCAATGCCCACAATTAGAAGGGAGAATGAGAAGCCAGAGAGGGAAGGAACTTGTCTGAGATCACACAGCACATCCTCCAGCAACTCCACTATAGCTTACCTCTCCTCCATTGCTCTCAAGACTGACCAGACTTGAGGGCATCCAAGGGCACTTCAAAGTCAAGTGTACCTCAGGGGTCCAGCCCTTGTGTGTCTATGGTCTCTCAGTCTTTCTATCCTGTGCTCACAGGTGTGCCACAGATCACAACGTGGATAACACCACAGGGATGCTACAGGAATGGCTGGCTGCTGTGGGCCATGACTACGCAGCCGTGGTCTGGAAGCCTGAGGAGGAAGCCAGGTGGTGACCTGGGGGCAAGGGTGCTTGCTGGAAGAGATGGAGAACAGCTGTTACCTGCTGTCACAGCCCCCAGAGCAGGGCTTCCTCCCTTAAGAGAACATCTCACCTCTTTCCTACCTCAGGTCCTACCCAGATGAACAGAGTCCCAAGCACTGGACCAAAGAAAGGCATCAGTTTTTGATGGAGCTGAAGCAGGAAGCCCTGACCTTTGCCCGGGACTGGGGAGCCGACTACATCCTGGTGAGGAAGCCTGAAGCCTGGTAGGAAATGAGGTGGGAGGCATTGATATTGGCCCCCAACTATGACCAAACCACCAAGGGGGAGCTTTGGAAGACTAAGCTGAAACCCCATATTTAAGCTCTTACTAGATACTAGGCCTGACTCCTTGGACAGACAGTAGGTTATATTCTGTGCCTGAATTCCTGAGCTTTCACCTAGAGTATAAACTGGACCTGGGTCCAGAACCAGAGCACAAAGATTTGTTAATATTTATTTTTGTTTCATTTATTTATTCATTTATTTTGTTTTTCAAAACCAGGTTTCTATCTTTCCTGGAACTCACTCTGTAGAACAGGCTGGCCTTGAATTCAGAGATCCACCTGCCTCTGCCTTCTGAGTGCTGGGATTAAAGGTGTGAACCATCACTGCCCCAGGCTTAGTTTTGTTTTATGAAAGTGGGTGTTTTGCCTGCATGTATGTCTGAGCATGACATTTATGCAGTGCCAACAGAGGCCAGAAGAGGACATCAGATCCTTTGAAAAGGGAGCCAGCCACACTCAGTAGTGAGCCACCATATGGTTGATGGGTCTCAAACTCAGGTCCTCTAGAAGAACCAGCAGTGCATTTAACTACTGGTCTCCTCTTTGGGTCTGTCCTCTAAGCTGGATCTCAGATAAGATCGGCTACCTGGGGCTGGAAAGGTGGCTCAGAGGTTAAGAGCACTGACTGTTCTTCCAGAGGTCCTGAGTTCAATTCCCAGCAAAACCACATGGTGGCTCACAACCATCTATGATGACATCTGGTACCCTCTTCTATAAAACTATATGCATAATAAATAAATATAAAAAAAAAAGATCTGCTACCTGGTCTACTCTGAGCCAGGGCCTCACAATGGCCTCTCTCAGAAAGGGACTGTGTTGGTTAGGACCCCCCACACCATTTATTTATATCCTGTGAATGTCTGTGTGTAAATGTTCAGACACCATGGTATGTGGATATCGGCTGACAACTTTTGGAGGTTGATTCCTTCCTTCTACTGTGGGGGTTCGAGACTGAAGTCAGGTTGTCTAGCTTGGCAGCAAGTGCCTACCTCTCCAACCTTCCTTCTGATCCTGATTAGCTCTCTCTGTGGGCACACGTACCCAGAGCCAGAGCTCAGACAGGGTTTTTTGGGATGTCTTCCTTCCCTAAAGTTTGCAGACACAGATAACATTCTCACCAACAACCAGACACTGCGGCTTCTCATGGAGCGGCAACTGCCAGTGGTGGCCCCCATGCTGGACTCCCAGACCTATTATTCCAACTTCTGGTGTGGAATCACTCCACAGGTGAGGCTGAGAGGATGGGCTCAGAGAGCACAGAGCCCGAGGCCTCCAGGCCTTTGGCCCCAGCCCAAAACATTCCCTTCCTTCAGGGCTACTATCGCCGCACGGCTGAGTACTTCCCTACCAAGAACCGCCAGCGCCAGGGTTGCTTCCAGGTCCCTATGGTCCACTCTACCTTCCTGGTGTCCTTGAAGACTGAGGAAACAGCTCAGCTTGCCTTCTACCCACCTCATCCCAATTATACTTGGCCTTTTGATGACATCATTGTCTTCGCCTATGCCTGCCAGGCTGCTGGTGAGGACCAGGTCACCTTGAGCATTCCTTGGAGGCCCCTGGGCCTTTGCACCAGATGGTTCCCCCTTCTTTGCATGCACTTTTCCACTCCACATTTTATCTTGTCAACTCCTACTGGTCCTTTGGGTCATAACCTTTCTTTTTTTTTTTTTTTTTTTTTTAACTTTATTTTATTTATTTATTTATTTATTTGCCTTGTTGTTTGCCTGGAACTGGAACTACAGACAGTTGTTAGCTGCCATGTGGGTGCTGGGAATCGAACCCGGGTCCTCTGGAAGAGCAGATGGTGCTCTTAACCACTGAGCCATCTCTCCAGCCCCCTGTTTTTGTTTTTCAAGACAAGGTTTCTCTGTATAGCCCTGCCTGTCTTGGAACTTGATTTGTAGACCAGGCTGGCCTGGAACTCAGAGCTTTGCCTACCTCTGCCTCCCAAGTTCTGGGATTAAAGGTATGCACCATTACACCTGGCATTATTATTTTTATGTTGTGTGCATGAGTGTTTGCCTGTCTGCAGGTCTGTATGTATGTGTACCCCATGGGTGCAGGACCTGAGGAGGCCAGAAGTAGGTGTCTGATACCCTGAACTGGACTTGAAGGCAATTGAGAACTGAACTAAGGCTTTCTGCAAGAGCAAGAGCAAGAGCTTTTCATCTCGGAGACATCTATCCCTTACTCTGTAATTATTTTTAAGAGGAAAATTACTTAGAAGAGAAGTGTTTGGGTATGTGTGGGATAAATTCAATTCCAAGAACATTGGACATGGTGGCATATGCCTTTAATCCCAGCACTCCAGATCTCTGTGAGTTCAAGGCCAATCTAAGCTATATGGGGAGTTCCAGGCCAGCCAAGGCTACAAAAGTGAGACCCATCTCAATTTGCCTTCCTCTACCAAAAAGTCCCAACAATCCCAGTGAAGAGCTGAGGATAAGGTGTTAATGTTGGACACTAGAAGGCTGCAGTACTGAAATTTGAACCCTGGATCTGAGGCATAAGTTAGGGCTCTATCTGCTGATTGGAAAACTTTACTGAGGGTCAGGGAGGGCGAGAGATGCCTATTAAATCCTCAAGCAAGCAGTGTGTCCTGAGGGTGCTGGTGAATCAGAAGGGGTTTTGTCATTTTGTTCACATGATGCTGGGGAAGTCTGCAGTACATAGACAAATAAGAGGAAATCTGCTGGAGCTGTGGCCTGGTGCCCTCCCACTGTGGCAAAACTGAGTCCCAAACAACACTTGGGCCACTGACAGTGTCTACTGGGAGACTCACCCCAACCCAGCACTCAGGTGACCTCTCTGCAGGGGTCTCAGTGCACGTGTGCAATGACCATCGTTACGGGTACATGAATGTGGCAGTGAAACCCCACCAGGGGCTGGAGGAAGAGAAGATCAACTTCATCCATCTGATTTTGGAATCACTAGGTAAGGGCTGGGGTCCCCCACCTTCTCACAGTGCTCCTTTCCTAGACATAGATGCAAACATGTTAGGATACCAACCATGGTCTGAACTCATGTCACAACAGTGAGCGAGCCCTTTTCCCTGAAGTACCTCAGTCTTCTGATCTGTATAATGGGGTAGGAGCTCAGGAATCCTGCCCTGTTAGGTATTCTGCTGGAGTGATAGGAAGCTGGGTCCAGACTTTGGAATGTCTATGACCAGGAGCCAGTAGGGACTGATGCCTGGGGGCTGGGGGTATTGCTTCCTTTTACAGTGGATGGGCCCCCCATGGTAGCCTCAGCTCATGTGTCTCGGCCCCCAAAGAAGCCCAGCAAGATGGGATTTGATGAAGTAAGTCTTCAACCTATGGGACTGGGGTGGGATGGATGAGCACAGTTCCTCCCTAGGCTTATCTCAGCTTCTTCTAGGTCTTTGTCATCAGCCTGGCCCGCAGACCCCAGCGCAGGGCTCGAATGCTGAGCTCTCTCTGGGAGATGGAGATCTCTGCTCAGGTGGTAGATGCTGTGGATGGCAGGTGAGGCTCCCACAGATGGGGCTTGGGGACCATAAAGCCTACCTGAGATTTTAGGACTGGACAAGCAGACTAGTTGAATGAACTTCCTAAAGATCCAGGGGATAGCTACATAGGGCCTGAGTCCAGCTATCTCAGGAGGGCCAGCACAGGCCAACAGGACAAGCATCCTTCCTCAGCCCAGCCTAGGGAGGAGAGTGTAGTGCAGAGGACTGCAGGACCTGGTCGAGGGCTGTCACATACCAGCTGTGTGGACTCTCCCAAGCTGCTCCATCTCTCAACCTTACTTATAAAAGATACATAATCATGCTTGGTTCCTGTGGCCCCTAAGGGTCCAGGGAAACACTTAGGCCAGATCCAACACCTATAAAGTACTCCAAGGGCTAGGTGCCCTCAGGGATGTTCTCCATTCTAGAGTTAGGCCCCTGAGGGGCCGGAGTGTGGAGTGTTCGAGAAGTGTGGTTGTGTTTCACAGGGAACCAGAGGCCAACCAACAGCTGCTGTTTGCTTCAAACCTCCTCCACATCCTTTTTGTTCAAATATATAAAAAAACTCAGTCCCTCTTTCTATATATGTATATACACATAGAACAATATATATTACAATTTTATATAAATAATGTTCCTTGATATCCCGTGTTATTTTGGGGGAGTTATTTAGAGAATTTTCAAGTTTATTTATTTGTGTATGTGGGTGTCTGTGCGTTTGAGGGCACACATATGTCACAGTGTTCCTGTGGAGGTCAGAGGGCAAGTTTTGGGGAGTTATCCTCCCCTTCCACTGGGGGATCTGGGGATTGAATTCACATTCTTGGGATACAAATGCTGTATTCCACTGAGCCAACCCATTGGTCCTTGGCTTGTTTTTTTTTTTTTTTAACTTTTATTTATTTATTTGCCTTGGTATTTGCCTGGAACTGGAACTACAGACAGTAGTGAGCTGCCATGTGAGTGCTGGGAATTGAACCTGAGTCCTCTGGAAGAGCAGACGGTGCTCTTAACCGCTGAGCCATCTCTCCAGCCCCCCCTTTTTTTTCTTTAATATTTATTATTATTTTATGTGAATTGGTGTATTGCCTGCATATATAACTGTGTAAGGGTGTCAGATCTTGGAATTACAGACAGTTGTTAGCTGCCGTGTGGATGCTGGGAATCCAACTCAGGTCCTCTGGAAAAACAGTCAGTGCTCTTAACTGCTGAGCCATCACTCCAGCCCTTGGCTTGGTTTTTTAAGGCAAGGTCTCATGTACCTAAGTTTGGTCTTGAACTTGCTATGTAAATGAGGATGACATTGAATTCCTGATCTTTTTGCTTCTGTCTCTCCAAAGCTGGGATTACATAGGTGTACCAGGAGTTGCTTTGTTCTGTCTGCCTCCCTGCCCTCCCTCCCTGCCTCCCTGCCTCCCTGCCCTGCCTCCCTGCCTCCCTCACTTTCAGTACAGGATCTCACACAGCCCCAGCTGGTCTGGAACTCACTATTTAGACCAGACTTGGCCTTAGATCCACAAAGATCTGCCTGCTTCTGCCTCCCAAGTGTTCAGATTACAGGCTTGCATCATTGTGCCTGGCTGCTGTAGGCCATCTGTCCTTTACTGGGCCTTGGTGCGGAAACTCTTAACAGGTTATCCACTAATCCTGGGGTACTTCCCCCTACACAGATTTCATAAGTTCATTCTCCTGAGGCTTCCTTAAAAAGGCTAGAGGTCCCAGGTTAGAGGCTAAGGCCAGTCCATGACAGCATCAGGCCACATGAAGGAGTTACAAATCTGGATCCTCCTTTAAACCGGGCTCCTGTATGACTCTCTCCAACACATACAGGCAAAGTCCCTCTGGGTGGAGGCCTTGCTTGGCACTTGTCACCCACCTATGCTTGTGTCTCATAGGACACTCAACAGCAGTATCCTTAAGCACCTTGGTGTGGACCTCCTCCCTGGATACCAGGACCCCTACTCAGGCCGCACGCTAACCAAGGGTGAGGTGGGCTGCTTCCTCAGCCACTACTCCATCTGGGAAGAGGTGAGGATACTTGCTCTTTGGACCATGCCCATAGGGACAGCAGAGAGACTGGCTGTCTTAGTCAATGCTGTGTGCCAGGCACATAAGTGACTGAGTGAATAGTTACCTCCAAAAGGAAGGTTCACTGAACATTCCTTGTGGTCAGCACTTCTGCACCCCTGAGAGGTGGGTAACCTTTTTTATTCTATTGTCTCTGTGGGGCACTGGCTGTTCCCTAAAAGGGATTCTTCTCTGGTAACACGGGACCAGGAAACCATGTCTGTCTCATTCCTTCAAGAGTAAGATCCTGTGGGTGGAGGATGGCTCAGTGGTGAAGTACTTGCTGGGGAAACATGAAGACTAGGACACATTTTAGTACCCACAAAAAGCTAGGTATGCTGGGGCTCACCTGTAAGCCCAGTGTTGGAGGATTCATCCTGTGAGTTTGCCTAGCAAACTAGTCTAGATGAGACTCTGGAAAGCTCTGTGAGTGACTGACCCTGCCTCAGAAAATAAGGTGGGTGCTACCTTTAAATCCAGTGCTCGGGAGGCAGAGGCAGGTGGATCTCTGTGAGTTAGAGGCAAGCCTGGTCTACAGAGTGAGTTCTAGAATAGCCAAGGTTACACAGAGAAACCTTTGTCTCAATATTTTTTTTTTTTTTAAAAAGTGACATGTCATAGAGAAAGGCACCCCGGCATTGACCCTTGGCCTCCAAATGTAAGCATACGAACACACGTAAAAGGGAAGAAACAAGCTGACAGAACAGAAGAGGGACCCAAGGCTGCATCTGTGGGAGAGGTGCAGGAGATTCTGTCCGTCTGCCTCACCTTGGGGTGAGGGAGGACAGGGAGAAAAGCCTTGGAGGCAGAAGAAAATGGGCAAATCCTTCAGCGGGAAGGTGTGTCAGGAAGACGGCAGCTTGGTACATGCTGGGCACTTGGCTTCAGTCTGTGGCTGGGACAGCAGTGTTGAGAAGTGGAAGGCACTGGGTCCCCGAGGGCGCCCCATTCAGGAGACAGTGTGCATGTACTTTGTTTTTCTTTTCTTCCATCGCCCAGGAGTGCCTGCGCATATGGGACCTTGTTTCTATTTACCATTTGTGAACAAATTGAGATGACTCAGTTTGCCCTTTACTCAGCTGATCTCACATTCTTTCCACATTTTCCCTAGTTACAAAAAGTAGCTTTTCTTGGTGATTTTAGGGGTTGGAATCTCTCACACCCCTTACCAACCCTGTTCTTCTTTGAGGCTAAGCGCTGGCACTGGATCCTGGGAGAGAGTAGTAGTCAGTAAATTTAGCAAAAGCCCTGGTTGCCATGGTTCTCTCTGTAAGCTAGATTGGGATATGGGAACTCAAGAGCCTTGAATGCCAGAGTAAGATGGATTTCAGTCCCCAGACAGTGGGAGGCCCAGCAGGCTCTGGGATAGATATATGATATGGCCAAGACTTGGTATGTGACACTTAGTCAAGAAGAGTCTGTTGGCCTGAGTCTAGGTGGATAGGAATAGAGCAGCTCAAATCTGCAGAGTTCTCTCCCCTGTCATGTGTACCACAGGTAGTTGTCAGGGGCCTGGCCAGGGTTGTGGTGTTTGAGGATGATGTACGCTTTGAGGACAACTTCCGGAGGCGGCTGGAACGGCTGATGGAGGATGTGGTGACGCAGCAGCTTTCATGGGACTTGATGTAGGCAGACTGCCTCTGGGGGCGAGGGAGAGAGAATATGCTTCTGGGTTACCTTCTTATGCTGGGATCCTGACTATCACTTTCTGCATAGCCTGGCCTTAGCGTAACTGGAAGGCCAGGATACTCCAGGCTCTATAGTTATTCCTGTCATCCTTGGTATCCTTTGCAGCTACCTTGGCCGGAAGCAGGTGAACCCTGAGGAGGAGGTGGCTGTGGAGGGTCTGCCTGGTCTGGTGGTAGCTGGGTACTCCTACTGGACACTAGCCTACACCTTGAGCCTGGCTGGTGCTCGCAAACTGTTAGCATCCCAGCCTCTGCAACGCATGCTACCTGTGGATGAATTCCTGCCTGTCATGTTTGATCAGCACCCAAAGTGAGACCTGGGTGGGGAACGGCAGGGTCATCCTAGCCAGGGGCCCACTGCAAAAACAAAACAAAAAACCTTACTAGGCAGCTAGAGAGATGGTTAAAGTTTATCCATGTGGTCTCAATCACTCAAGAGTTGCCCAGGTGCCAGGCTCAGCTAAATGTGAACACTGTGTTGTCCATTTTCATATGGGTTTTAAATGTAGGTTTATTTTTAATTTTGAATTATGTGTATCTGTGTGTGAGTGTGTGTATGTGAGTGCAGGTATCCAAGCAGGCCAGAAGAGGGCATCAGATCCCCTATAGCTGGATTTACAGACAGTGGAGAGCCACTTGATGGGGTACTGGATCCCTGCATAAGCAGCGAATGCTCTTAAAGCCTGATCCATCTCTTCAACCCCATCCATGTGGTTTTCAATTATATGACTCAGTACAGTTTCTGTACTGAGCCTCAGTGTCATGAGATATTAAAAGCGTTACTTCTCAAGTGGCTATGAGGTCTAATGGGCAGGGCAGAAGTACTGCAGAGAGCCAAGGCCCCAGCTCTGGGTTAGCATCCCAAGTCTAGGAGGAGATGTTGTCTCAGTCTACCTAAGCTTTCTTCTCTTGCTCACAGTGACCAGTACAAGGCACACTTCTGGCCTCGGGATCTCCAAGCCTTCTCAGCCCGGCCTCTGCTTGCCTCTCCCACCCACTATGCTGGAGATGCTGAATGGCTCAGTGACACAGAGACATCCTCCCCATGGGATGATGACAGTGGCCGCCTCGTTAGCTGGACTGGTTCTCAAAAGAGCCTTCGTGGGCCCCATCTGCACCTGGCTGGCAGCAGTGGATATAGCCTCTATCCTCCCCACAGGGATGAGCTCTAGGTGAGGCTGGGCCTGGAAGAGGACCAGTCCCTGGCCTGGGCTTTTTCCCTAGGGCGTAACTGTGTTTCAGTTTCTGTCTCCCTCAGCTTCCTCCTTGTCTTTCCTCTGTCTGCCCTCCCACCCGTTTCTTGAGCTCGTCTCTGATATTTCTCGTTTTATCTCTCTCTTGTCTCTGGTCTGTCTGTCTCCACAGTTGTTGGTGTCTGTCTCTTACTCTAGCTCATTCCATTTCTGTCTTCTTGTTCCCTCAGCCTTGAGCCCATGCTCTGAAGGAGCGACAAGAGCAGAGAGACAATGTTGACCAGAGCCAACGGCAGCAGAAGCCTGACTGTTATCTTGGGCTCAGCCATTCTTCGGTGTTCTGGATCCATCCCAGGCTGGGAGGCCACTTGGAGACAGAGTCCATTCCCTGAGCATCACAGAGTGAAATGACAAGGCTCAGAGGCTTTTGATTCTACATGAATATTAGAGCCCATTGGGGTCAGGACCAAGTGAGGCCTCAGCCTGTGGATTTCAAAACGGCCAGACCCCAGAATTCTGCCCTCTCTGAGGACTTAGTTGCAGGGGTGGCTACCTTGCCTCCATCTACCTCCACCTCTCTCCCCTCCCTGGATTCCCATCTAGGGCTCACTAGCACCCTCTTCCCTAGCTGTCAGAAAGTGCAAGAAGGTGGGAGGCACACCTGCTGCTCCGCACACAGTAGGCCTTCAATAAAAGTCCTCTATATTAGCATTTGATACGTCACAGCCTCTCTGCATCTCACAGGCCTGGGCAGGAGACCCTTTGAGTTAGGGACAGAGAGGGAAGGCTCAAGCTGTCGGGTACTTGCTTCCTCGCTGGGGGTCCATCTCCCCTTTGGTGGATGAAGGGTATAGCTCCTCAGAAGAATGGGTGTTCATGTCACCATCAGCCTTTGCTCATCAAGTTGGGCCTGGTCAAGGCCCAGCTAGGGGTCCCCCTTACTCCTGCCTTTTGAATTTCTGCTCTGTGACTGCAATTCTCCTTTTTATAAGAAGCGAAGAATTGTGCTGGGGATATCCAGGGTTCTGTTCTGGTCCTAAGGAATAGTACCACCAGAAGGCACCAGGTGCAGAGCACTTACCTTGTGGTCCAGGGTGCACTGTGCTTCTTCTGGATATGCAGTGGAGAAGGGAATATGGGGAACTTATAGTCTTCCAGCTAAGGCAGCAGAGATGTTAGGAGCTACTCCACACGCTGTGCCCTTCTACTGGGGAGGTGGGGACTTCCCTCCCAACACTATCTTCATCACGGCTGCCTTAGCTCCCACCAGCACAAACAGGCTTCCTTCTTTATAGGCACCCTTCCCACCCATCTTCTAGGGCAGCGTTTGGATGTGAGTTATTCCCTGATGTTGGGTTGCCAAGGGCACTCTGCCATGGTTCTGAGGACCCTGGGCCAGAGTTGAAGATGAGGTGCTTGTCTGGAAGAGGGTGAAAACTGTTACCTTTGGGTGGCCTGTGATTGGGAGCAAGTAACTTTTTCATTCATTCTGTGAAGTTTGAACTCCCAGGGGCTGAGATGGGATTCACTAAGGATTTGACAATGAATAAAACTGACAAAAAGGGGGTGTCAGGTGCCTTGGTGTTGAACCCCTGTCCAGTACTCACAAGGTATCTTCTATTACTGTTATGTTCAACTCCCAGAGAGACCACTGGAGACAGGGATGTCTGGAATGCAACAGCAAGGTTTATTGGCAGCACAATACAAGCCAGGCAGGGAGCTTTATTCCAAGCTTCTGTGATAACAGAGCAAGGAGAAGCTGCTGTCTTTGGTTACAAGGGATCATGTATTGGCAAAAGTTACAACAAAGTTGATTGCTTGGAAACAGAGTGCTGATGCGCTACTAATAGGCTCATGCTTAAGGTCTTTCTGCCCCAGAGTATCTTTGTACCCCACCTGGATGGACCCCACTGGGACCCTACCTGGGATGGCTGGTTTTTCCAAGAACTAAACAAGCAAGAATCTTGGCTAATCTCCCAGAGCTGGGCAGGTAGAAAACTATTCTTCTCTCAGAACTGGGGAGGCCCCCTGCTAGATGTATTCTTTTAGGACATGTTCTTTTCCCAGGACTGATCAAGCATGACTATTCTTCCCAAACTGGGCAGCTCCACCCCCTGCCAGAAATGTGAAACTAAACTTTATTTTAGCTTTTTATAAGATAGCTACTAAAATACAAAATGTGGTTTCTTGAGCTAAGTTTTCTCTCTTCAATTACCTGTACTGAAAACAACGAAACATGCAAACCAATGAAAGCCTGGCAGTGGGGACTGGAGAGATGCCTCAGCAGTCAAGAGCATGGGCGGCTTATCCAGAGGACCTCGGTTCAATTCCCAGTGCCCACATGGCAGCTCACAGTCATCTGTAACCCCAGGTCCAGGGGATCCAACTCCTTCTTCCAGCCTTCTTGTACCTGTGCTAACATGTGCTAACATGTATAACTGTGTAAGGGTGTCAGATCTTGGAATTACAGATGGTTGTCAGCTGCCATGGGGATGGTGGGAATCAAACTCACGTCCTCCAGAAGAACAGTCAGTGCTCTTAACAGCTGAGCCATCTCTCCAGCCCCTTATTTTTATTATTTCAAGACAGAGTTTCTCCAAGTAGCCCTGGCTGTTCTGGAATTCACTTTGTTTACCTTGAACTCAGAGATCCACCTGCCTCTGCCTCCTGAATGCTGAGATTAAAGGCATGCACTATCACTCTCAAGTGATTTGTGTTTTTAAACAAATTCCCCAGTTGCTGCTAATACAGATAGTTCATGAACCACATTCTGACTATAGTACCATCACTTAGCTCAACATCTACTCAAGGATTAAGAGCAGTGAGGTGCAGGCAGTTGAAGGGATCCAAAAAGGCCTTACCTTGAGGGTCTGGGGGAGTTTCTTTCAGCTCCTCTATCAAGACCTGAAGGTTCCCAGAAGAACAGGCCAAAACCTTGCTATAGCACGGATTCCTGCTCCCCAGAGCAAAGCTGTGACAGTTGCATCAGGGCTCTGGAGCAGGTGTTCCTGCCTGGAAACAGGCCTTTGGGTAAATGGAGAGGCCTCAGCTAAAGGGACTATGAGATATCCCTCAGTGCAGAGTTGTATGGCTTGGGTCAGGACTAGAGCCCACAAAACCTCCTTAAAATTCACAGAGAAGAGAAGAAAATATAGGTAGCTGTAAGATGGATTATTTTCCTCTTGGCCCTAAACTTTCAATATGAGTTTTATTTTATTTTAATTCTTTCAAGAGAGAGTTTCTTTGCATAGCCCTGGATGTCGTAGAACTTGCTCTGGAGATCAGCATAGCTTCAAAATAAGAGATCCCTTTGCCTCTGCTTCCTAAGTACTGGGATTAAAGGTGTACACCACCACTTGCATATGAGGGTTTTTAAAAGAAATATTTTTATTTTATGTGAATTGGTGTTTTGCCTGCATGTGTAACTGTGTAAGGGTGTCAGATCGTGGAATTACAGACAGTTGTTAGCTGCCATGTGGGTGCTGGGAATCGAACTCAGGTCCTCTGGAAAAACAGTCAGTGCTCCCAACCGCTGAACCATCTCCAGCCCCGAGGTTTTTTTTTTTTTTTTTTTTTTTTTAATGTTAAAAGTTTCTTTTATCTCTCACTGGGACAGTTTTAAAATAAATTTTGTTTTTATCTGTATGAGTACATGCTTATATGTTTGTATGTGCACCATATTCATGCAGTACCTATGGAAGCCAGAAAAAGATGTTATAAACAGTTGTGAACTGCCATGTGAGCAAACCTGGGTCCTCTCCAAGAGCACCAAGTGCTTTTAACTGCTGACCCTTCTCAGTGGCTCTTTATTGTTTTATTTCTGGCAGTTCTGGTGACTGAAGCCAAGACTTTTCACTTGTTTAGCTTTGTGCTGTGTTCTGCCATTAAGCCACATTCTCAGCCTTCTTTCTTTCTTTCTTTCTTTATTAATTCTGGTTTTTTAAGACAGTTTCACTGTGTAACCCTGGCTGTCCTGGACCTCGCTCTGTAGACCAGGCTGGCCTCAAACTGTACCAGCCTCTGCTTCCTGAGCTCTTGGATTAAAACTGTGTGTCTCCACTGCCTGGCCTTTACTGGATTTCTAATCTGAAACTCACCAGAACCTGTTTTATGCCAGGCTCTGTAGGACAGGAAGGTGTTGTCCTTGCCCAAGAGAGCACCCAGCATGAGGTAGTGATGGACCCTCATGTAGTGTTTATGGTATGTATGCTGGACCCATACACAGAAAGATGCTGTAGTGACACACAGATGGCTTCAGGGCGAGGGGAGCAATTGGAAACCTTCTATAGCACGGAGTCTTAGCTATTGTTCTATTGCTGTGAAGAGACACCACAACCAAGATAGCTCTTGTAAAAGAAAGCTAAGATACTAAAAGTGCTGGCTTTTAGTATCATCGTAGCAGAGATCATGGCGTGGCAGGTAGATGTGGTGATGGAGAAGTAACTGATCTGAAAGCAGAGGGAGAGCAAACCTGGGCCTGGCATGGGCTTTTGAAACTTCAAAACTCACCCTGTGACACACTTTCTTCAACAAGGCCACACCCTCTAATCCTTCTAATCCTTTCAAATAGTGCTACTGCCTGGTGACTAAGCATGCAACCCTATGAACCTCTGTGGGCTATTATTATTTAAACCATCATACATGGGTTGCTGGTGCCTGTATGTTCAACCCAGTCCCTGCCAACTTGAAGCAAACATTCTTGACAAGAGCAAGACAAGAACATTTCTGGTTTGGGTGGGTTTGTGTTTGGGCAAGGGAATATCCTAGGCTGCCTTTCTTTTTTAGAGTGGCAATGTCCTTAGGTGTGTATATACAATCACAAGCTATTTGGGCCAGAACAGGAGAACCACTCTGTTCTCCATAAGGACCAGAGGAACTAGGAGATCCAGACATCAGAGGAGAGGTCTCTGAGCTGCAGGGTGATTTACAAGCCAGTCATCTGAGGGTGTCCTTTAGCGTATTCTCTGCATGTAATCCCTGACCAGCAGCACAACCCCACTCAGGAATTTGTTAGACAAGGAAATACTCAGTTTAGTGAATCAGAAACTTTAGGAAGGCTGGTAAGATGGCTCAGTGGTTAGGGGCGCTGAGCAAGTCTGGAGACCTAAATTCAATCCTCAGAACCACACAAAGGCAGAGACAGAGAACCAACTCCACAAAATTCTCCTCTGACCTCTGCACATAATGCTGAAGCTGAGGCATGTGTGCTGCCACCCACCCCAATAAGATTTTTGGTTTTTTTTTTTTATTTTGGTTTTTGAAAACAAGGTTTCTCTGTGTGCACCCCTGTCTGTCCAGTTTAAAAAAAAATCAGAAAACGGGCTGGAGAGATGGCTCAGAGGTTAAGGGCACTGACTATTCTTCCAGAGGTCCTGAGTTCAATTCCCAGCAACCACATGGTGGCTCACAACCATCTATGATGACATCCGGTACCCTCTTCTATATACAGTATATATGATAAATAAATCTTGAAAAAAAATCAGAAAACTTTGGGAACTGGGCCTGTCAGAAGCCCAGAGAGAAGTCACTTGAGCATTAATATATGTATATATACATATATATATTTTCTAGCTGGGCAGTAGAGGCACAAACTGTTAATTCCAACACTTGAGAGGCAGAGGCAGGTGGATCTCTGTGAGTTTGAGGCCAGCCTGGTCTACAGGTTGAGTTCCAGGACAGCCAGGGCTGCACAGAGAAATCCTGTCTCAGAAAACAGAACCTCCTATCTTCTTGATGAGCCTCTGTCGTCAGCACCTCTACCCCCTAAACCTTACGACTTCAGCTCCTAAGGAATGTCTTTTCTTAACCCAGTTTATTCTGTGTTGGGAAAATGACTTTTATTTCTTACAGACAGGGTTTCTCTGTGTAGAACAGGCTGGCCTCAGACTCAAGAGAGCCCCCTGCCTCTACCTCCTGAGTTCTGGGATTTAAGGCACTGGGCCACCACTGCCATGTGGAAAATGACTTTTTAGTGCTAATAAATCTCAGACCCTTTATTACAAAAATCACAAATAGCTATACTATACAGGAGGACTCTGTTTAGAGGTAAGGACAACATAAAAGTTCTAATTGTCAGATTTCATTAGGATTGTAGGTCATGCACTTTGGACTGAATGGCACATAATGTCCCTTGAATGTAGCATGAACTTAATCAGTTCAGTGAGTGGAGACACACTAAGAGATGAGCAAAATTTCATTTTTTGAGGGCAGCAAAATGAAATTTCATTAGTTATTTGTAAGAAGGTCTTGCTAGGTAGACCAAGCTGGCCTCAGACTCATAGCATTCCATTAACCTCAGGCTCCTGAGCTCTGGCAGTAGGTGTGTTTATAAGACAAACTATTAACAGAAATGTTGACTTAGGTATTGCTGCAAGAGGCTTATTTCAGGCATCAAGAAACATATATACATCTGAAGGGAGTTTTTATTTATTTATTTATTTATTTATTTATTTAATTATTTGAGACAGAGTTTCTCTTTGTAGTTCTGGCTGTCCTGGAACTCACTCTGTAAATTAGGCTGGCCTCAAACTCAGAGATCCGTCTACCTGAGATTTAAAAAAGTGTGCATGTACCACCACCACCCTGCTTCTTAAAGAATTTTAGTTGAGGAGAAAGGATTCAAAGGTTAAGGGAATTCCTTGTTGCAGCTTTATTTTTCTTCATGAAAACAAGGAACTTGATGTATAGAATGCAGAAAAGGCAAAAGTTTGGAAAAGCTACTGTTGCTAATTGTCTAGAGATAGACTGCAGAGAATGATGAGTGGAGTTTATAAAATTTATGTAGTACTGAAAACTGAATCTAAGGTTTTGCTCGTGGTAGGCCAGGCCTCTACCACTGAGCCTTTATCCCCAGCTAGATTTGATTCTCCAGAACCTCAGAATGGTAGGGTTAAGTTATGACTGATGGATCCAGACGGGATTCCAACTCAAGGCAATCTTCTTGCCTCAGCCTCTTCATTGCTGGGAAAAAAGAATGGGTATGGTGGTGGCACATGCCTTTAATCCCAGCACTCAGGAGGCAGAGGCAGGTGGATGTCTGCTCAAGGGCAGCAAGTTCCAGATCAGCCAGGGTTGCACCCACAAGATGACCTGTCAAGGGTTGAAGAACAAATACGACAACGTGAGACCTCTCAGGGTGAAGGTGGAAAAGTAGTTAAGGTTCACACTCCAGAGAGGAGCTGGTGGGAGCAGAACCGCTGTGTTGGAGGTAAGGGCGTCAAGGAAAGGAGGTCTCCCTGGCCCTGAGGTTGCTAAAGTCTCCCAGAATCCAGGGCGGCAACGTGAGCCACGTGACCTACGATTGGCCAATAGGGAAGCATAGTTGAGAAGATGGCGGCTCAACAGAGAGAACCTCAGCAGAGTAGGTCCGTACCGAAGGGGCGTACGGTGTGCCGGAGGGCGGCGAGGGCCGTGGAGAGGGAGGCCTCCTCCTTCTGTTTGGGCGGTGTGGCAGAGGGGCACAGTCTGGATAGTGTGCCCAAGTTGTCTGCACTGAGTGGACTAGTCACAAGCAAGGCTTCCCGTTAGCTCCAGCCTGTCGCTGGTTCAGCGATCCCTCTCTGCCCCCAGCTTCCTACTGTTTCGAGGAGAGCGCCTTAGGGCTCAGGAGGCTGGAGAACCGGGGCAAAAATGGCGGTGGGGACGCGGGGCCCTGAACGGTGGGACAAAACCAGCTGGCCCGTGCGGGAGGCGTCGTACGTCTCCTTGGCGACCGGGCTGTGGGCCGGCCGCGTGGCCCGGAAGTGGGCGGAGCGTCCCCCGTGGGGCGGGGCATCTCTGTGACGCTGGGGGCTGGGCCTAAATGGCGAAGCCCGAGGGACTCTGGGGGGGGTTTGAACTGGCCAATGGGCGAGCTGCCGACCGGGTGTCGGAAAAGGAGGCGGAAGCGGGGAGGAGCCGCCGCCGGACTGCATCCACCGCGGCGTCTCCATGGCACGACCCTGGCCTCCGACTTCAACGACTTCATAAGGAGACGGTTCTGGGCGCAGCCGTGCCGCTCTTGGTGAGAGGCCGCGCGGAGGGACGGGACGCAGAGCGCCGTGGGTTCAAGCCCCGCGCTCCCGGCCTTGGGCTGGCTCGACCGGGCACGGTCCCCGCGTCCAGGCGCGCTCCTTTCTGCGTCCGAACCCGGCCCGCCTCGCCCCTCGTTGGGCGCGGGCCCGTCCTCCTCCCGCTAACGGGCGGGCCGGCCGCCTCCGTCCTCTCCGGGCCGTCGGCAGGGCTCCTTTCCTCCTCTACTGCCCTCGGGCAGGGCTGCGCCCTTCTATGGGCAGAATCCCATCCCCTCTTGCCCGCTGGTGGGTGGCCTTGTGCCCCATTCTCCCCGGAGGCCACCCCTTCTCCCCGGGGGCTGGGTCGCAGCAGTTACTGGTGCTCGGAGTAGGCAGGCCTCCGGGGACCCTCCCGGCCAGCCCTGGGGACACGGGCGACCTTGGAGCCGTCCGGCTGCCCCTGTCGCCCGCCTTGTCCGCCGGCTCTCCCTCTCCACCTATTGGTTCTCCCGGTAGCTATTCTGCCGGGAACGCCCCTTCACCTAGGAGACAGTTGCCCCGGGCACCGCCCCGAATATCCCTCCAGCTCCCTGCGCGGGTTCCCGCCCTTGGGGGGCCCACTTGGGGCCCAGCGGTTCTCACTTTCTTCGCACGCCAGCCAGCCCTCAGGTTTAACCCCTGGTAGCCATCGGCCTGCTCTCCTTCCCGGGTGGGGCCTGGGCATGCTGGTCGTCATCCTCCTATCAGTGACGCTCCCCTTCACTGTCCGGCTCGCCCTCCACCTGCCTCTTGGCACTCCGCAAGTCGCTCAGCCTCTCCTGTCTTCCCCCCTCCCCGCTTTGGCAGGACAGTTGCTGTGCGACTTGGACAGTAGAGGAGCGCCTCCCAAGTTTTCATCCAACTGCCACCCCCAAAGCTTCCACCCTCCTCCCCTCAGAGAGAGGACGTTTGATGCCTGGCCCTTGAGATTCTCATTGGCAAGCCCCTCTGAGTCCCCCTGAGCAGAGCCTGTCGACCCAATTGCCCACCTTTGCGGCTTTGATGCTTAGCCATGTCTGCCTCATCCTCAGGCGGCTCCCCCAGGTACAGCCAATGTGGGGGGCGCCTTTGCAGTAGGGTAGGGAAAGGTGGTCAGGGCTCCCCAGGCCAGGCTCAATGGAAACTTCTCTTTGTAGTTTTCCAGGTACTAAAAGTCTGGATCAAAACACTTAAAAGTGACTTTGAATATCGAAGAGTAAAGATACACAGCTCCCCCCATCTCTATCCCCCTCTGAGCCCTCCCCCAAGACACTGCAGCTTTCTAGTAGCAAACAAGATCACTCTTGTCTTAACAGAGTAGTAATGTCCAGCTTGGCTCACTAGGTAGCCAAGGTTGTCTTGAAATCTTGATTCTCCTGCCTCTACCTTCCATGTGGTGGCTTTTTGCATTTCCCACCATGCCACCTCTAGTGTCTCTAAGTGAGCAGAAGTGTTACCAGGAAGTAGAAAGGAGAATAACTGAGTTCCTGTTTTGGACTGTCCTCCAAATAACAGTCCAGCTCAGTAAATGAGTATTTGTAAGTGAACTGAGCAAAATGTAGGTGATGTTGTTTAAATGTTTCAGTATTTCTCAAGAGTTTGTGGGGTCAGCCAAAGGCTGTTCCGGGACTGTAAGGAAGTAGTGCGATATGTTAGGTTGATCATTCCATAATCTTCTCTCCCAGCCTGGAATTTTCGGCTGCACTGCTAATTCTGGGACATATTATGTGCTGTCGTTGCACATATCATGGTGGGCTACATATGTCCAGGCAAGACTCTTGTAGGGCTGTGAGTGGACTGCATTGGAAAGTAGGTTTTTCATGTGCTCGGGCAAATAAGTGAGCCTTTGTTTTATAAGCTGAGTCCCAGTGACTTCGATCCTGAGTTGAGTGCTCTAGAAGTCTCAAAGCTAAGACCTTTCACTGAACATTTCCCCAGAGGAACCTGTGTTCCAGACACTGACCCAGGGATCATCACCATCCTTGTTTGAGACTAGTGCCTTGGAGCTGTTTTGGGGGAGGCGGAGGGGCTCACCTGATAGGATGACAGATAGACTTTTCAGCACAAGGTCACAATACATGTGATGCGATGCAGGTTAAAAGGCCAGCCAAGCAGACACCTTCACCTTGTTTCCATCCTCTTGATGGGCACACCATGTGTGCCCTGTGCTCATCTTCAGGGAGCCAAGGGATTCGAGACTGGTTCTCCGGGCTGCCAACTCAATATCTACCACATGCAGTGTTTCATTTCCCAAGAGCTGAGAAATAGGAGAACCCTGCTTTTCTGCTCATAATCTGGTTCTTGTTCCCGGGTGTAGGTTTCCATCGTGTGGGAAGAACGGAGTAACGAGTCTGACACAGAAAAAGGTCTTGAGAACACCCTGTGGCGCACCCAGCGTAACTGTGACGGTAGGTAACTCACAACAGCATCAGAAATGGTTCTGCTGGCCTTTGCTAGGGGCTGCTTATACTGTTATGGCCCAGGTTTTGCAGACAGAACTGTTAATCATGGCGTGCTTGCTGATAAGTGCCGTATATGAGGAGGTTGTCTTGATATCCTTCCAGGAAAATCTCAACATTTTTAGTAAAGAATAGATATTTTTAAAAGGAAAAAGAAAAAGAATAAATAAAAAGAATGAGGGGGGATGGGAATAGAAGCTGCTGGTGTGCAAGGCACCTGTACCTGTCCTGCTCATGTTTTCTTAGAGTGTCCACAACCTTCTCATCCTTGGCATTCCCACCAGCCTTCTGTGCCTTAGAACCTTACTTGCATGTGTCCTAATTTAGTTTATACCGTAACCATTTTGTGTGTTCTCCATGCTAATTTGCATGTGTGGGTTGCAGCTGAAGTGCACTAAGTGTAAGGAGGAGCTTCCTGGTGCAGTGTGGGCCTGGGTGGAACTGCAGCTCTAAGGACTCCCTCTGGGCTTACCTTTGGGCTTTTATCGAACCCTGCCGGAGTGAACCTGGAGGCCTTCACCTGGGCCCTCTGTGGTCTGCCTGTGTGTACTCCTGCCTTGCTTCCTGCTTGCACGCCGCTAGTAGGTAGCTGCCCTGCTCACTTGGTGTACCCCGTGCCATGCTTCCTGCTTGCATGCTGCTAGTCGGTAGCTGTCTTGCTCACTTGGTGTACCCCGTGCCATGCTTCCTGCTTGCATGCCGCTAGTCAGTAGCTGCCCTGCTCACTTGGTGTACCCCGTGCCATGCTTCCTGCTTGCACGCCGCTAGTCGGTAGCTGCCCTGCTCACTTGGTGGCTGTGCTTTCAGGCGTCCCAGAAGCCTCTGAGCTTTGTTTTTATGCCCAGTTTACTTATCCACAGATCCACCTTTTTTGTGTTATCCTCCCCTGCCTACCAGAGGTGAACCATGAAGGATCGATCTTCAACTCCCCCATTACATGTTCATGTGGATGAGAACACTCCTGTCCATGTCCACATAAAAAAACTCCCGAAACCATCAGCAGCCAACAGCCAGGTAGGAGCATGGCAGTGGGGCGAGGTCACAGCTGTGGATCAGGGCACTGTCTCCTGGCCCAGCCTCCTCGCACTTCTGACTCCAAAGTTTTGGGAGACACACTTTTCTGGAGGATTTCTTGCTTGGTAGAAGATAGACCACTGTTGAGCAGCCATAGTAAAGTTACCCAGAAGAGGTATCCCTGCAGAAGTGGTTTATGTCACCAGAGTGGTACTGGGCAGCTGGGCCTGGAGATAACTGCAGTCTTGTCCCTTGCACAGAAATCTCATAAGCGCGGAATGAAAGGGGACACCGTGAATGTACGGCGGAGTGTCCGGGTGAAAACCAAGGTACCTTGGATGCCCCCTGGAAAGTCATCTGCCCGGCATGTGGGATGCAAGTGGGAGGTAGGCTCGGCCTTGGTCAGGCTTCTCTTCTTGGACTGGTCTTCTAACAGGCCTCACACTAGGTATGACTGCAGAGTCAGCTTCATTTACTGAGTGCCTTACTAAACCCTGAAAGCACACAGCATACTTAGGTCCTTGCAGCATTGCTGTGGTAAGTCTTGTGTTCTGGTGCACAGATGAAGCAACTGGGCACTGACTTACTTCCCTGGAATCTCAGCAGCAGAGCTGGAGTTAGGACTCTTTCATTTTAGAGACTGAATTTAGCTTCTACTTTGCCAAACAGATTTATGTGTCTGTCATAGTATCTGAAGCATAATTAAAGCTAAGGTTGTGGGGGGGGGGCGGTATACACATAAACCAACATATAAAATAGCCAAGAAAATGTTGACATATGGATGATGTAAGCAGTTTATCCACATTGCTTTTAGAACAGTCTCTGGGGGAAACAATGAATTGCCTTTATTATTAGTAGCTAAGAGAATATGTGTCTTATAGTTACACCTTAATAGTGTTTATCCATGGGAGCTGGAGAGATGGCTCAGTGGTTAAGAGCACTGACTGCTCTTCCAGGGAACCTGGGTTTAATTCCCAGCACCCACATGGCAGCTCACAACTGTAACTCCAGTTTCAGGGGATTTGATACCCTCACATGGACAAACATGCAGGCAAACACCAGTGCACATGGAACAAAATAAATTTTTTTAAAAAGGTGTTTATCCATGTACCTGCTCATCTGCCTGCCCACTCTTCCATCCACCCACTTATACTCCAACCCCAGCCATCTGTTCCTTACCACCCTTTGTCAACCATTCATCCAATGATTAATACACAGTACATTTCCTGGGACTTATACCAGGCATTGCCAGCACAGGGGTTCTGGCTACACGTCTAGCAAGACATGCTTCTCAATTTTTTATTTTAAATGCATTGCAATAAACTCAGTGATAAGAGGTTAAGAAGCTTATGACTATGTTTTTGAACAATGTTCTCATTATTAGTAGAAGTTAAGGCTTCATAACAATGCTCAGCAGGCCAGGTGTGGTGCCTCATCTTACTCCCAACACGCAGCACTCTGTGAGGCAGAGGCAAGCTGTGCTCTTGATTTCAGGGTCAGCCTAGTCTACATAGTAAGTTCCAGAGCAGCCTGAGATTCATTGTGAAACTCTGTTTCAAACAAAACAAAACATGCTCAGTCTGTTCTTTCAGAGCCAGTCTTTTTTTCTCATAGTTTCTTAATCTGAAAATGAGAAATCCAAAAAGGGATGTAATTCTGACATTCATAATCACACCATGTGAGTTTGAGTCTTTGATTTGTTAGTTTATTCATAGTGGACAAGAGGGATCTGAGTATCCTCAGGAATGTATGGAAAGTGTTATGAACAGTATAAGAACACAAGGAAGATGGACATTCTTGTGTGTGTGACTGACTGGCAGAGTGCATGCTTAGCATGTGTGAGGCCCTGGGTTCAGGGCTCCAGTATTGCCTCTCTAAAAGATACTGCTCTCCCAAAAGAAGGTTGAAATAAAAATGGTCCCTTGACATTGCTTTACTATGTCAGTAGTAACCATTGAAAAGTAAATTTGCAACATTGATTTACAGAGAAGTGCCAGAGGCAATGAATGTCTGTAATTCCAGCACTTGGGAGGCTGTGAGACAGGGGGATTGCTAAGAATTAGAGGCCAGCTGAATCTTAGGGAGGCCTCGTCTGCAAATCAAAACATAAAGAAATTGGAACAAGCACAGTAAGGTATGATTTTTATTGAATGGAAAGGAGATGGCTTAGTGGTTAAGATCACTGAATGCTCTTCCAGAAGACCTGGGTTCAATCCCAGCACCCATAAGGTCCCTCACATGTTCTAACTCCAGCTCTGCTACTCTCTCTGTAAGACTCCAGGGAAGGGCTAGAGAGATGGCTCAGGGGTCAAGAGCACTGGCTGTTCTTCCAGAGGTCCTGAGTTCAATTCCCAGCACCCACATGGTGGCTCTCAACCATCTATAATGCAGGCATACATGCAGACAGAACGCTACATAATAAATAAATTTGACACTTCTGGCTTCTGCAGGCATGAGACACACACATGATGTACAGACATACAAGCAGGCAAAAACATAAATTAAAAATAAGTAAATCTAAAAAAATTAGAACAATAAAAATAAAAATTTTAAAACAGAAGCGTAAAAGGTTATCCTGTGTCATCAATGATATGAGCTGTCAAATTTTTAAGGCATTTTTGTTGTTGTGACAGGGTCTCCCAGAGCTTAAGCTGGCTTCAAACTCCATATGTAGTTGAGAAAGACCTTGAATTTAAGATTTAAAAATTTATGTGCATGAGCGATTGTCTGCATGTATGTCTATGCCACTTGTGTGCCTAGGGCCCATGGAGGCCTGTGAATGGCACTAAGTCCCCTGGGTGTGGGTACTGGCAATGGAATTCCGTTCTCTTCAAGAACAGTACACCCTCTTAATGCTGAGCCATCTCTCCACTCTAGCAGATCTTTATTGTTTTTACTTTCTCACTGTTTATCCCTGGCTGGCCTAGAACTCACTGTGCAGCCCTGGCTGGTCTAGTACTCACAGCATCTTTCTATTTCTGCTGAGTTTTTTGGTTTGTTCTTTTGTTGGTGTTTATTTTTTCGGTTTTTCCAGATGCAGTTTCTCTGTAACTGCCCTGGTTGTCCTGGAACTAGGCTTCCAATCTGCCTGCCTCTGCCTCCCCAGTGCTGGGATTAAAGGCGTGTACCACCACCTCCTAACTTCCTCTGCTGATATTAATGGCTTGTGCCACTATGTCCAGCCTTTTACCCTTTTTCTTTTTCTTTCTTTCTTTTTTTTTTTTTTTAAAAAAAAAAAAACTTTATTTTTTTGCCTTGGTTTTTGCCTGGAACAGGAACTACAGACAGTTGTGAGCTGCCATGTGGTTGCTGGGAATTGAACCTCAGTCCTCTGAAAGAGCAGTCAGTGCTTTTATCTGCTGAGCTATCTCTCCAGCCCCCCCCCCTTTTCCTTTTTTAAGGCAAGGTTTTTATTCTATAGTTCTTTGACTGTCCTGGAACTCACAATGTATAGACCATACTGGTCTTGCCCTCTGCCTCATGAGTACTGAGGTTAAAGGCCTTCACCACACACTTGGCTCTTGCTCTTTTTAAAAATTAAAAAGATGTGTGTGCATGCATGTCCATGTACAGATACATGGACACGTGACAGTGAGAGGAAAGCCTCTAGTGTCTTTCCTTGTGAGATCTTCAAAGTGTGTGTGTGTGTGTGTGTGTGTGTGTGTGAGAGAGAGAGAGAGAGAGAGAGAGAGATGGTCTCACTGAACCTGAAATTTGCCAAGTAGGTGAGGCTGGCTAGCCATCAAGCCCTAGAGATATCTCTAGTCTCCCTCCGGAACTGGAGCCACATATGTGTACCACTAAGCCTGATTTTTTTAAAAAAATATTTTTGTTTAATGTGAATTGGTGTTTTGCCTGCATGTATAACTGTGTAAGGGTGTCAGATCTTGGACTTACAGACAGTTGTTAGCTGCCATGTGGATGCTGGGAATCGAACTCAGGTCCCCTGGAAGAACAGTCAGTACTCTTAACCACTGAGCCATTTCTCCAGCCTGATTTTTTTTTTTAAAGATTTATTCATTTTATGTATATGAGTGCTCTAACTGCATGTACACCTTTATGCCAGAGCATCAGATGTCACTATATATGGTTGTGAGCTACCTTGTGGGTACTGGGAATTGAACTCGGAACCTCTGGAAGAACAGTCACGTGCTCTGAACCACTGAGCCATCTCTCCAGCCCCTGAGTCTGGATTTTTTAATGAGTTCTGGGTATTGAACTTTAGTCTTCCTGTCCATGTGGTAACCACTGTACTGACTGAACTGTCTTCCTGGCTCTGACTTGGAATTTCTGATGTTCCTGCAGGAACAATAGGTATAAACCACTGCACCTGTTTTCCTGTGGTCCTGGCGATTGAACCAGAACTTCACACATGCTCAGCAAAACCCCTAGCCTATTTCTAGATGAGAGACATGGGTAATCTAAGCACTGAGAGAGCTAAGGCAGAAAGCTTGCCATGAGCTTGAGGCCATTGAGGCCAGGCCATCCTGGATCCATCTAAGCTCATCACCAGGCAAATAAATGATGGTTTGGTGGCTCATGTTTCTTAATTTTAGTACTGGATAGATTGAAGCAGCAGTATTAAAAAAACAAAGAAAAAAGGGGGCCAACAAGATGCTCTGTGGGTAAAAGTACTTGCCTGCTGATGTGGGTTCAGTTCCTGAGACCCACAGTATTAGAAAGGAAATACTGCTGTGAGTGGCTGGTGAGACAGCTCAAAGGATGAAAGTGCTATCTTGTCATTGGAGCCTGGTGATCTGGGTTAAGTTTCCTATAAATTATGGAGAGATAGATATTGAGAACCAACCTCAAAAGGTTGTTTTCTGACCTACAAACACACACTGTGGAAACTGGCTTCCTGCTGCTGTTTTTCCTGCAAGCTTAGTCCTAGAGATTCCCTGGAGAGCTGACTTGTCCATGCTCTCCCAAGAGTTCAAACTGCAGCTGTTTTTCCTGCTTTGTTTTGTGTCTGCCTCTATCTTCTTCCTGGTTATTCCTGGAAGCTTGACCTCATGCTTTCCATTTTGAACGAAAGGGAAAAGGTGGCAAAAGCCTGCAAGGAAGCTTACATTTGGGACAGAGATCAGAGGCTGCTATAATACCTGAGAGTTGTTTTTGTTGTTGTTTTACTTTTATTTTACATGGTATGTTTTGTATGTTCTGCCTTGGTGTCACAGAGGTCAGAAGAGGGCATTGAATCCCCTGGATCAGATGGTTGTGAACTACTATATTGATCTCTGCAGTCCCACCTGAGGCATTTTTGTTAGAGGCATTGTTGGCAGTGGTGCTGGGGATTGAACTCAAGTCTCTGCTAAGCATGCACCCTACGTTCCTACCCCAGGTTTAATCCTCCCATCATTATCTGTCTTTGGGAGAAAGAAGATCTAATCCCCCTCTTTTATTTATTTATTTGTTTTCTTGTTTGTTTATTTTTTTGAGAAAGGGTCTCATTGCATAGCCAATCTGGAACTCATTGTGCAGATTGGGTTGACCTTGAGTTCACAGGGAACCACCTGCCTCTGCCACCTTCATGCTGGGATTGCTGATGCGTGCCACCATGCCCAGCTTCCAGCTTCCCTCTGGGCTCTTCTCATTCATCACTTACACCTGTTACCTACCAAAGTAACCTCTGCGCTGCTCTTTGCCCATCACATTTTCACTTCTGTATGAAATTGGGTTGTTTTTTGTTTTGTTTTGTTTTTTTCCTTTTTGGCTTTTTGAGACAGGGTTTCTCTGTAGCCTTGGCTGTCCTGAAACTAGCTTTGTAGACCAGGCTGACCTCAAACTCACAGAGAAGCGCCTGCCTCTGTCTCCTGAGTACTGGGATTAATGGCAGGCGCCACTACTGTGAAGTTTTTTTTTTTTTTTTTTTAAACTTTTATTTATTTATTTATTTTTATTTGTTTGCCTTGGTGTTTGTCTGGATCTGGGAACTGGAACTACAGACAGTTGTGAGCTGCCATGTGGGTGCTGGGAATTGAACCCCAGTCTTCTGGAAGAGCAGTCAGTGCTCTTAACCACTGAGCCATCTCTCCAGCCCCGAATTTTTTTTATTTTTTGTATGTATGCCTGTATACCCTGTGCATCCAATGCCAGCAGAAGCCATAGAGGGTGTCAGATTCCCTGGAACTGGAGTTAAAAAGAGGCATGAGCAGCTCTGTGGGTGCTGGGAGTATCAGTTACTCTTAACTGCTGAGCCATGTCTCTGACCTTGTTTTGTTTTTTGAGTTTTGGCTTAAAACTCAGAAATCTGCCTGCCTCTGCTTCCTGAGTCCTGATATTAAAGGCACGTACCACCACATCTTTCTCTCTCTTTTTAAAGGTAGAATGTCTGTGTTGCCCGGTCCAGTCTTGAACTCTTAGGCTCAGATGATCTTCCCAGAAGTCTCAGCCTCCCAAGTACCTGGGACTATTCAGGCACACAGCACCCAAACCTGCCTTTTTTGTAACTTAAAATTCTAACCCACACCTTTTCTTTCAATGCTAGAAATTCTTCCAAAGCATCATTTAGACTTGGGTAGGTAATGTTCCCCTCAGGAGGGTCTGGAGTGGTTGGTTCCTGGGCAGGATCTCTGGAATTGGCCATTGGCTTGTGTTGCCTGCCACCTTTGCAGTCAGCAAGCCTCCAGTGCACAAATAACTACAGTGGAGTTCTGTTAGAGGCTTGATCGCAGCCACTTATAAGTCTCTCCTTCCTTTGCATCAGACTCCACCTCACTGTCTGGAGATCACACCACCATCTTCAGAAAAGTTGGTCTCGGTGATGCGATTAAGTGACCTTTCTACAGAAGACGACGATTCGGGTCACTGTAAAATGAACCGTTACGATAAGAAGATTGACAGTCTAATGAACGCGGTTGGTTGTCTCAAGTCTGAGGTGAGGAAGCTAGTAGGCTGGACAGCTAGTTCCCTGAGAGTAAGTGGGATGAGCTAAGCAGGTTAGCCTGTGGATGCGTCCCTCAGGGGGCCTCTGTGTGGGTGTCCTGTCCCTCCTCAGCAAGCCTTCCTCCAGCATCTATTCATAGAGGTCAGTGGGCAGGTTGAGTTTCCTCCATGCTAAGAGAGCTCTCTGAGGATTTCCTAGAGCTTTCAGTGGTGGCCAGATGTGATTAGTGAGTCAGTGACATGGTGGGATCAGCCCCTCTTTTGTCTTGAGGCAGTCTGACTATGTAGCCCTGACTTGAGCCATCTGCTTTCTGAGGGCTGCAGTTCGGGGAGTGCACCACTCCTATCCAGATGGAGGAGTGCCTTTAAAATAGAGTGCAGCCTTTGCTGCTTAGAAAGGCTGAGTCAGAGCACAGGAGATAGAGGAAGTCTGTCTTCACTTTTGGCATGAAGCTTGGGAGTAAGGAGTAGAGCTGAGCACCCCGTGTCATGCTAGGACCCCCAGCCAGGGAGCAGGTGGGCTGGCATTAAAACAAAGTTACTGTTAAGGTGCCTGTGTCTTTAACCCTCTACTTAGGATGGCCTGAGACCTTCCTGGAAAACAGAAAGCCAGCCTTCCTGACAAATAGGCCTTTCTATCTCCGTAGATCACTGTCCTTTTTTTTGTGACATCTGTTCTCCTCTGGCATGCCAACTGCACTACCCTTGCTGCCTGGCCCCACCCCTGACCAGCACATGTCACTCAGGTTCTTTGTGTATAGACTGGTGGAGAGTATTTCTGGAATAGACTGTTCACTGAGACAATTCTCAGGCCTCAGAGCCCTGTCACTCTTAGAAGGGTTGGATGTTAGATGAGGCAATGCAGTCTCAGGGAAGAGCCATCTATCTCTTCAGTGGCTCTTTCTTGTGTCCCCTTTCAAAGGTCAAGATGCAGAAAGGTGAACGTCAAATGGCCAAAAGGTTCCTGGAGGAGCGGAAGGAGGAACTGGAGGAGGTGGCTCATGAGCTGGCAGAGACAGAGCATGAAAACACAGTGCTCAGACACAACATTGAGCGCATCAAGGAGGAGAAAGACTTCACCATGTAAGGAAGGCTGGCTGGGCTGCACTGCTCTGGGAAGGCAGCGGAGGGAGCCAACCTTGGTCCTGCTTAGTACATACACAGCTGTCCCTGGGGAAAAATGAAGACCCAGTGTGGTGGTGTGGGTAGTGGCCACAAAACTCTTTTAATTGTGCTTTGGGCAAGACAGGACTGTGGAGTTAGGCAGGAAGGCATCAGAAGATAAAATGCTGGAAAGCTTTCATGGAGGGACCCAGGGTAGACATTTATCTCGAGCAATAAACAGTAGGTCAAGACTGGCTGCAGAGGGCAGAGATGCCTCAGATGGCAGGTTGTAGAGTTGGGATTTTTTTCCCCCCAGAATAGAATAGGTATAGAATCTGAGGCCTGAGTATGCTCCCCCTTGCATCACCCCCCACCCCCGGCCTATTGGGTAACACTTTGAGGACATGGGGAACACTTTCAAATGCTGAGCAGGGACCAGACATGGTGGCACATGCCTGTAGTCACAGCACCAGGAGGTAGATCCAGGACTGGGAATTGAAGGCCAGTTCCTGTGACATAGTGTCTAAGAGCCAGCCTCAGCTATGTGAGAGCTAGACTCAAACATCCAGAGTGACAGTGTATGATGAGGAGCGAGTGAACTGGAGAGCGTGGAGGCAGTCCTGAGAGTCCACTCATTAGCTGTGCCATGGTATCTCCACTAAAGGCTCTGTTCTCATGCTGAAGCTTTGGGCTCTCTTCTAGTAGGCCACCTGGGTAGGAATGTCTCCCTGCAACCCTTCCTCATTGTTTCCTGGCAGAAGGGGAGTCTCTCAGGCCATTGTGAGGTGGGCTTCAGAGCTCTGGGCAGGCTGGGCCCTGCCATCACTCAGGAACCCTGTTTTTTTGGCCCCAGGCTTCAGAAGAAACACCTCCAGCAGGAGAAGGAGTGCCTCATGTCCAAATTGGTAGAGGCTGAAATGGATGGAGCAGCTGCTGCCAAGCAAGTCATGGCCTTGAAGGATACCATCGGGAAGCTGAAAACCGTAGGTGGAGCCCTAGGATGGGGTGGGTGGGGGTGGGGTGGGGGCTTTACGAAGTCATCAGGCTGACTTTATGACATCTCCAGGCTAGAGAGGGCACACCTAACTGCTCAGTCCCAACCCCTCCACTCTCACTTCCTGGGCCTTGGTCCTTGAAGATGACCTCTGTTGATCAGAGCATCTGAGGAGACCAAATCATGGGCCACTTTGGATCACAGTGAGTCAAGGCATGTGGTTGATTCCTGCGAGTGTCAGCCACCAGATGTTGCCATCTTTCTTGCCTCCTGTATGACACACTGAGCATTCTCACTCCTTTCTCTACCTCTCCCTTCTGTAGCCCACTTTCAGGAGACCTGCCTTTGACCCCTGTGGCTCAGCTCCTCTTGTCTGGGCTTTCTGGCACCTTGACCTCTTGGAGCACTCTTGGGCCTGTCTCCCCTGCTGTGTAACACATGCATGGGCCTGCCTCCCCCTGTGCTATGTAACACATGCTTCTTCTCCAGGAGAAACAGATGACTTGCACTGACATTAACACCTTAACAAGGCAGAAGGAACTTCTCCTGCAGAAGCTGAGCACCTTTGAGGAGACCAACCGCACCCTCCGAGATCTGCTAAGGGAACAGCACTGCAAAGAGGTGAGTATCTGATCTGAGCGGCCCAGCTTCAGTGTATCTCTCCTTCCCCCTGCCCAGCTTTGAGTGCTGCTTGGTTGTCTCTAAACAACTGTAAGGTCTGGCCTGAAAGGACCAGGGAGAAGAGTCAGGGAAGTCATTGACAACCAAACACTTACGTGTTTGGTACTGTCATAGCTGGTCTCAAAGCCAAGGCCAACAACAGAAGGCACTTCTGGGAGTAGGGAAGGGAAGTTCTAGACCTGACTTTTCCTGTCTTCCTCTTCTTTTTCCTCCTTTTCCCTTCCTGTTTTTTCCTTGACTCACAAGCTTTTAGCCTCAACTTGGAAAATGCTGTAGTTAAAGGCCATGTTACTACCCCTGCCTCAGACTGCAGTATTGCCTGGTGTCCAAAAATGTGGTGTCACTTGGGTCTACATAGTGAGACAGTGTTGCATATAAACATTTTAAAAGGGCAGAGAAGCTGGGTGTGTCACATACCTTTCATTCTAGCACTCAGGAGGCAGAAGCAGACAGATCTCAGAGTTCCAGGCCAGCCTGGTCTACAGAGCAAGTTCCAGAACAGCCAGGGCTATACAGAGAATCCCTGTTTCTAAATAGCAAAAAATAGAGGAGAGGGTGATGGAGAACAAAATAGGAGGGAAAAAAAAGCTGGGGATGTTGCTCAGGTTAGAGGCCTTGCCTCTCACACAGAGGCTATTTTGTGTGTGCATTCAAGTGCATGGATGGATATGTACATGGCATACCACAGCAAATATGAAGGTGAGGGTAATTTTGTGGTGTTAGTTTTCCTATCTTTATGTGGGTTCTAGGAATCAAACTGGGTTCACCTGGCTTACCTGCTGGACCGTCTTTCAGGCCTCTTTTATTGTATTTGAGAGGGGTCTCATACAGCCCATGCTAATCTCTAGCTACAGTCAACCTTGAACTCTTGATCCTCCTGTGTCCACCTCCCAAATGCTGGGAAAAATGTAAGAGTCCACACACCTGGCTGATATTCCTGGGACTCTTTTATAGGTCAGGTTGGCCTTGAACTCACAGAGATGATCATCCTGCTGCCTCTGCCTTCTGAGTGCTGGGGCTAACAAATGGTGTGTGCCATGACACTCAGCCCTTGAATGTGGACTTTAAGAGAATAGGAGAGAGATGGTAGAGCAGCAGTCTTTTTGGGTGGAGATAGGTGTCTTAATTTGTAGCTAGCTGCCCCAGCATGCTGTTCTGTGATAGTTGTACTTTATGGAATCAAAATAATTAATGTATATAGGATATACATTTCACATGTGTGGTAACAGCACTTAAAAGCTACTTACATTTTTTTTTTTAATGTTATTAACCAGTCATTATGTTGTATGGTGAGTCTCTTGAACTTAACTACTTTTTAGCTGAAAACTTTTTAAAGATTTTATGTCTGTGTGTTTGTGTGTGTAGTACCTACAGAGACCAGAAGAGGGCATAATTCCCTTAAAGATGGACAGTTTGTAAACTGATATGTAGGTTGCTGGGAGCTACCCATCCTGTGTAAGAGCAGTATACACTCTTAACCACTGAGCCATCTCTCTAGCCCTGTAAATGAAATTTTGAGTCCTTGCCCAATATCTTAGCAGTTGGTCCTCCTCGATCTGGTCACTACCCTTTTCTGCTCCTGTGTTGGACTTTTGCAGATTCTATAAATGAATGAGGTAGTTGCTGCCTTTGTCTGTGTCTGCTTTGTTTAATACTGTATTCCCGGGGTCCTCCGTGGTGTCAGAAAGTGCAGAGATTCCGCCATCCCCACAACACTGATGATGGGTGTCTGGGCATGTATGTACCTCCTGCAATAGCTCTCCAGCAAGGTTGTCTCTGAACCTTGGAATTAGGATTACTGCTAGGTTAGTTAGCAGATAGGAATTGTGGATGGAGGTGCATACATAGGAGCTCTAGACTGAGTGACATTTTTAGCCCAGTGAACATTCCTGGGAAGACTGATAGTATCAGTAGTTTTTCTTTGTTTTACACACACACACACACACACACACACACACACACACACTAACTAATAAAAATGCTATACTTCATGTCTGACTTCCAGTGTCATGTCCCTTGTGTCTGAATTTGTGATAATTTTTTTTTGGATACAAGTGTAGTTTTTTGATACTCAGTAGTTCTTTCTGGCTTGGATTTACAGTGTAGATGCGGACTAGCCTTGAACTCCTAAGCTTTTATTTGGTTTTGGGTTTGAGTCATGGTCTCATGAGTGTAGCCAAAGTATAATTGTGAATTCCTGAACTTTGTGTTTCTTTCTTAAAGGCTGGGATGACAAGCCAAGTCTTTGTTTCTGGTTTTGCATTGAGATGGGTCTTATATAGTACAACCTAGGCTAGCCTTCAATTTTTTATTTAAACACAAAGTTATTTTGCCAGGCAGTGGTAGTACACACCCTTAATCCAGCACTTGAGCTCCAGAGGCAGGCAAATCTCTGAGTTCAAGGGCAGTCTGTATGGAGTGAATTCCAGGACAAGGCTACACAGAGAAACCCTTTCACAAACTCTTAGAGAGAGAGAGAGAGAGAGAGAGAGAGAGAGAGAGAGAGAGTGAGAGAGTGAGTGTG
Source organism: Sigmodon hispidus (assembly GCA_004025045.1). Classification (NCBI taxonomy): domain Eukaryota; kingdom Metazoa; phylum Chordata; class Mammalia; order Rodentia; family Cricetidae; genus Sigmodon; species Sigmodon hispidus. The sequence continues at coordinate 49,958 of PVIH01006978.1, forward strand.
TGTTTGTGTGTTTATATTAGTTCTTGCCTGCATGTAAGTATGTACATACATGCCTGGTACCTGCAAAGGCCAGAAGAAAGAATCAGATTGCCTGGACATTGTTAAGGACAGTTTAGAACTGCCTTCTGGGAACCTGACCCAGGTCCTCAGTAAGAGCAGGTGCTCTTAACTGCCATGTCATCGCTCCAGCCTCGACCTTCAATCTTTTGTGATTTTTTTTTAAGATTTACTATTTTAAAGTGTGTGTGTGTGTGAATGTGGGCGGTGTGCATGTGAGTGCAAGTCCCTCAGAAGGCTAAAGACCAGAGGCCTAGGATCCCCTGGAATTGGACTTAGAGGCAGTTGTTAGTTGCCACTTGGGAGCTGTGATACAAATCCAGGTCCTCTGGAAGAGCAGCAGGCGCTCAACCTTTGAGTTCTCTCTCACCCTGGCTTTTAGTTCAGTGCTCGCTTTAACCTCCTGATTGATAGGATTTCAGGGGTGCACACTAGGCTTTTCTTTTTTCTTTTTTTTTAAAGATTCTTTTATTTATTATGTATACAGTATACAGAAGAGGGTGCCAGATGTCATAGATGGTTGTGAGCCACCATGTGGTTGCTGGGAATTGAAGTCAGGACCTCTGGAAGAACAGTCAGTGTTTTTAACCTCTGAGCCATCTCTCCAGCCACCTACGCTTTCTTTTATGACTTAATCTCTAGCATCCTGGTGTCTGTCTCTTATTGGGTAAGAATGGTCAGCCATCTTTAGTTCCTTCTCACAGCATATATGCTCTGTTCTGTGGAGCTCAGTGTTTGGACCACTGCTCTGACTTTGTAATCTGAGTCCACTTCAGGGCCCAACTCTGCCCTTTACAGCTGTGTGGCCTCAGGTCCTTTGCTTGTCCCAGCCCCACCCTCAGCTATAAAGTAAGAGAATGCCATGTGAATCTGTGAGGTTCTGAGAGTGGAATGTTTTGGTGAGTGTAGGTTGTAGCAGGAGCCTGAATGCAACAGCTACAGGACTGTTTCCTTTCCTTCTCCTCTCTTCCTTTTGAGTCACAGTCTCTCTGTTTCCTGGTCTGTCTTTAAATGTCCCATCCTCCTACATGAGCCTCCTAGGTGCTCAGTGCTCTTCCTTGGTCTGTTCCTAGGTCCTTAGAAATTGGCATCAGGGGACCTGGGCAATTAGAGGGAACAGGAGTGTGTGCCTCCTTGAAGGGATGCTTTGTTTGTATGTCAAGAAGCTGACTGGGAGCAGTCACAGAGATGCAGTGAGTGAGAAAATGGGCAAGGAGAAGCAGATTGTCATCAAATAAATCCAAATGACAGTCACTGTCTAAGATGCTGAGCCAGGTGATGGTAGCTCACACCTCCAATCCCAGCACTTAAGAGGCAGAGGCAGGGAAATCTCTGATTTCAAGACCAGCCTGTTCTACTGAAGTGAGGTCCAGGACAGCCAGGCCACACAGAGAAACATGTCTTGAAAAACAAAACGAGGGGGCTGGAGAGATGGCTCAGCGGTTAGGAGCACCATCTGCTCTTCCAGAGGACCCGGGTTCGATTCCCAGCACCCACATGGCAGCTAACAACTGTCTGTAGTTCCAGTTCCAGGCAAACATGAAGGCAAATAAATAAAATTTTTTTTTAAAAAAAAAAAAAAAGAAAGAAAAACAAAACGAAAATGACAAAAATGATGCTGAGTCTCCCTCATAATTGGCTGTCTAAAACTGGTAACAGTGGGGAGGCAAGCACTCAGTCAGCTCCTGCAGGGGCCATGGGTGTGAGTCAGTGTATCCCTCTTCCTGGTATTAATTAATTCCAAGAGACCACTTTTATGCCTAGCAGTGAGCATTGCCTCATTGTTTGGAAGTAGAAATCTAAGAACAGTCTAATTACCCAGACAGTAGAAGGAGTTAATGTAATGGAAGGTTAGAAACAAAGTGGGCCAGAGAGAGAGCTCAGAGGGTAAAAATGCTTGCCCTATAACTGTGTGGGCATGAGTTCAAATCCCCAGAACTGATGTAAAAGCTGCTGGAGGTAGGGACAGGAAAATGCTGGTAGTTTAAAGACCAGTAGCCTGAGTCAAGGTAGAAGATAAGGACCAACACCTGATAATGTCCTCTGCACACATGCATGGCATGCATAACCTACATTCACACATATGAATGTGCATAAACACAGTTGTGTCTGTACACATATATATGTATGTGCATGTTTGTATATATATGCAAAAAGATGAAAGACAGGCTTCAAAATTCAATAGAAGTCAGGTGGTGGCATGGCATGGGCTGGTAAACACTTTGGGAGGCAATTGCAAGAGGACTATAAGGATCTCTGTAAGCCAGCCTGTCTGAAAATATAAGTAATGGAAAATATGCAGTTATGGGCTAGAGAGACAGCTCAGCAGTTAAGAGCGCTTGCTGCTCTTGCAGAGGAACTATGGTTCTCAGGACCCATGTGGTGACATACAACCATCCATAACTCCAGTCTCAGGGGATTTGATGCCACCTCCCGACTTCCTCAGGAACTAGGCACATGTGTATTTATGCAGACAAAACAGTCATGTACATGAAATAAAAAAAAAAAAAAAAAAAAAAGAATCAAGCTGCTAGTCCTGTCACCTCAGGACACAGGCTGAGTGAGGCAGAAAGATTAAGGAGTTCACGGCTAACCTGGGCTACATAGTGAGTTCTAGGCAAGCCTAGGCTACATACATAGTGAGGCAGTTTTTTGTGTTTCTCAAAAAAACAAAACAAAATTTTGAGTTGTAAAACATAAAATAATATTATTTTTTTAAATATATTTTATGTATAAATTCTCTGCATGTATACCTGCATACCAGAAGGCATCAGATCCTATTATGGATGGTTGTAAACCACTGTATAGTTGCTGAGAATTGAACTCAAGACCTATGGAAGAACAGCTGGTGCTTTTAACCACTGAGCCATCTCTCCAGCCCATGATATCATCCTTTAAAAATTGCATAGTCTTGGGGGCTGGAGAGATGGCTGGTTAAGAGCACCGTCTGCTCTTCCAGAGGACCCGGGTTCGATTCCCAGCACCAACATGGCAGCTAACAACTGTCTGTAGTTCCAGTTCCAGGCAAACACCAAGGCAAATAAATAAATAAATAAACTTAAAAAAAAATTGCATAGTCTTGGGAGCTGGAGAGATGGCTCAGTAGTTAAGAGTACTGACTGCTCTTCCAGAGGACTTGGGTTCAGTTCCCAGCACCCATATAGCAGCTCCAAACTGTCTGTACCTCCAATTCCAAGGCTTCTGACACTGTTACACAGAAATGCTTGCAGGCAAAACACCAATGCACATAAAATAAAAATGTATTTAAAAAGAATTGCATACTTTTCCATGCCTACTCTTAAAAGAAAGCAAATGTCTATAGATGTCTATAGATTACATCTAAATGTAATGCTCAGAGGTGCTAGAGAGTTGGCTCAGGAGTTAAGTGCAATAATTGCTTTTCCATCGGATCTGTGTTTGGTTCCCAGTATCCACATGGTGGTTTACAACCATCTGATACCCTCTTCTGGCTTCTGTGGTCACTACATGCATGTGATGCATAGACATACTTGTAGACAAGACATTCATTTACATTTAAAAAATTAAATAAAATGAAGGGGCTATAGCAGTGATTCTGTGATTAAAAAGAACTTACTGCTCTTGCAGAAGGCCTGAGTTCAATGCTCAGTATCCCGTGGTGTAATAATAGTGTAATAATCCCTGTCTGTAATAATAGTTTCATGGGATCTGATGTCTTCTGACCTCCACTTGGTACTCATACGTATACACAGGTTAAACAGTCATACACATTGTGGCTGTAAAGATGGCTCAGGGTTTAAGAGCCTTTGCCGCACATCCAGGTCTTCTGGATTTAACTCCCAGCACCAATATGGTGTCTCACAAACATTTGAAGACCAGTTCCAAGGGATCTGATGACCTCTTTTTACCTCTGTGGGCATCACACACTTGAGATATGCAGATATACACAGGCAAAACACCCATATATATGGTGAAAAAAGTATCTAAAATCTTTAAAACACTAAAAGTAAAATGAGCTGAACAGTGGTAGCTCATGCCTTTAATCCCAGCACTCAAGAGGGAGAGACAGAAGGATCTCTGTGAGTTCAAGGCCAGCCAGGTTATAAGGCAGAGAAATTCTGTCTTGAAAAAACAAAAACAAAAGTAAATGAATGCATAGAAAAGAATGGGGAGGCCCATGCAAACTATTAGCTTTAGGTTGAGATATGGAGGGTGAACACGAGGACATGTATTGAACTTTTTTTTTTAAAGATTTATTTATTATGTATACAACATTCTGTCTGCCTCCATTATGCCTATGTGCCAGAAGAGGGCACCAGATCTTATCATAGATGGTTGTGAGCCACCATGTGGTTGCTGGGAATTGAACTCAGGACCTCTGGAAGAACAGTCAGTGCTCTTAACCTCTGAGCCATCTCTCCAGCCCCTTGAATTTACTTTTTAAGACAGGGTTTGTCTGTGTAGCTTTGGTTCTCCTAGAACTAGTTCTTTAGATCAGGCTGGCCTTTGAATTCATAGAGGTCTTGACTTTTTCTCCTGAGTGCTGGGATTAAAGGCGTGCACCACTGCCTATCATATTGTAACTTTTACTAACATTGATGACTTTATTTTTTTTTTTAAAGATTTATTTATTTATTATGTATACAGTATACAGATGAGGGTATCAGATGTCATTATAGATGGTTGTGAGCCACCATGTGGTTGCTGGGAATTGAACTCAGGACCTCTGGAAGAACAGTCAGTGCTCTTAACCTCTGAGCCATCTCTCCAGCCCCCCATTGATGACTTTATAATGAGACTTCATTGACATTTACTAGTATTGTTAGAAATAGTTTGGAGTGGGGAGATGTGGAGAAGAGAGAATGACCTGATGTGATGGGAGGGGGAAGGGACCTTGAATAAGGATATACAAGGATAGAAAGTGTTACTTCTTTATTTATAATAAAAAGAAAAACTGGAAAAGAAAAAAGAAATAGTTTGGGGAAAAGAAAATTAGATGTGAACTCTGTTTGTTTAAATTTTCTTTTTTCTTTTTTTTCTAACCATGCTGAAGGATTCCGATAGACTAATGGAGCAACAAGGTACATTACTGAAACGTCTGGCAGAGGCGGACTCAGAGAAAGCGGTAACCACAGCACCCCTTGGCCACTCCAGTGGGTTAGATGCCAGAAGGTTGGGCTTCCAAGAATGGAAATGCTGAATAGAGGGCAGGCCTGGAGCCCTGTTCTGCCATTTGTCTGCGTGGTATTTTGTGATCTATAAAATGGGCTGTCATCTGCTTTGCTGTCTTCTCTACTAGAGCTGATCACAGAGGCCTCAAGGAGAGACAGGAGCAGGAGGCATCATTAGTCCTCTGGCTCTGTTAAACCTGGATTTGGTTTTTGGATTCCCAGCAGTTAAAAAGTACATAACTGCCTGGTGCCTTTAATCCTAGTCCTTGGGAGGCAGAGTCAGGAGGATCTGTGTGAGTTTGAGGCCACGTAGTCTACAGAGTGAATTCTAGGACAGCCAGGATGATGTAATAGAGACCCTGTCTCAAAAAGGGAAAAAAAAGTACATGCATTTTTTACTTCACACCCCCATTTTAGAATTCTCTAAGTCTTCTTGTTCCATGGATCTTGAAGATGTGTAGGATGTTAGTTCATGAGTGCAAGAACAAACAGGGAGTCTTGTGGCTAATTTGGGAACCTGTTGGCTGGCGTGAATTTAAAATTCACCAGGCTTCTTAATCTTAAGACTTTGGGAGGCTGTGGTATTGAATGGTCTTATGTCTCTATGAGAGGGAAGGGAGGGAGGGAAAAGCTTTGGTTCCTGATTAGTGATCCCCATGGAGGATACCAGTCTGTGTGTTCGCCTCTCCCCAGCTGGCCACCCTTCACATTCTTGGAGTGATTTTTGTTAATAAACCACCTCTAGCAAGGTGAGGAAAGAGAAAGAGGAGAGAAAAAATAGAGGTTTGAGGAAGGAGTGGAGGTTGAGGGCTGCTGACATTGCTTCCACCACACAGCTTAGGAAGCTGAGCTAAGCTATGATGGTCAGGATGCTGACACAGCAGCATCTCTTCCAAACAATATGGAGAGTTAGTCATAATTTGTGATAAGTGTGAGATGCATCTACGACTCATTTGGAATGATGTGTGGTTATCACTGGGCAGAAGTGTCAGGATTCTTTGACCTTTGTACTTTTCTGTATTTTCTAGTTAATGATGTCTTTTTAAAAACTAAGAACCATATAGTCATGCTTTAAAAAAAATATATAGGTTAGGTGCTTCCTACCTGGGTCTCTGACAAGTGGCTTTCTGTGCTGAGTAGTCAGGCCCTTCTGTCCGATTTAGAGGCATGTAACTGTGTTTTCTCCCAGCGCCTGCTGTTATTGCTGCAAGACAAGGACAAGGAGGTGGAAGAGCTCCTCCAGGAGATACAATGTGAGAAGGTACTGTGTCCAGCCCCTGCACTGTGTGGAGCCCGAGCTGCATGGTGCTTTGCTAGAGCTGGCTCCATTACTTTCTCTGTATTCCAAGGCTCAAGCAAAGACAGCGTCTGAGCTCTCCAAGTCCATGGAGTCCATGCGTGGGCATCTACAGGCACAGCTCCGGTGCAAAGAGGCTGAGAACAGTCGCCTGTGTATGCAGATCAAGGTGCTTTGCTGGCTCCCAGGTGGGGCAGGGACAGGCTGTCAGTTTCAGTTTTTCATGACCACCTGAGGGAAGCCATTAGTCTCAAATGCTTTCTGATGATTTTAAAAGCTCTCCATGGTCAAAGAGAGCCAGAGGTCATAACTCTGGTGTCTGTTGTTAGATCTTCCCCCCCTCCTTTCCCCTCTGCCATACCTCTTTTCCACCTCTTCCTTCCTGTCTCCTCCCAGAACTTGGAGCGCAGTGGGAACCAGCACAAGGCGGAAGTGGAGGCCATCATGGAGCAGCTAAAGGAACTGAAGCAAAAGGGAGACCGAGACAAAGAGACCCTGAAGAAGGCCATCCGAGCCCAGAAGGAGCGGGCTGAGAAGAGCGAAGAGTATGCCGAGCAGTTACACGTCCAACTTGCTGACAAGGTAACAGGCCTGGGCCCGCCTCTCCTCCCAGAAGAACCTTTTGTTGGAGTGAATGAGCTAGAAGGCTATGGCTGCGGAAGTGGAGATGACTGGAGACCCATCCGTCTTTGTTTTGTTTTGTTTTGTTTTTTGACTTACTTACTTACTTACTTACTTTATTTATTTATTTATTTGCCTTGGTGTTTGCCTGGAACTGAAACTACAGACAGTTGTTAGCTGCCATGTGGGTGCCGGGAATCGAACCCGGGTCTTCTGGAAGAGCAGACGGTGCTCTTAACTGCTGAGCCATCTCTCCAGCCCCCGCCCATCCGTCTTTGTTTTGTTTTGTTTTTTTCCTTTTTTTTTTGAGACAGGGTTTCTTTGTGTAGGCCTGGCCATCCTGGAACCCACTGTGTGGACCAGGCTGGCCTCGAACTCACATAACCCTACCTGCTTCTGTCTACTAAGTGCTAGGACTAAAGGCAGGCACCACCACCGCCCAGCAAGCACATCCATCTTGAGGGAAGGATGGCTCAGGATCTTCCCATAGAACACAGTGTTATACTGGGAGCGGGGAGCTCAGTTTGGCTCTCTGTACTGCCCCTTGTATCCCCTCCTTCTTGAGAGAGGCAGCAGAGCGAGTCTGGATCTACCTAGGGTAGTCCACCCTACCTTTTTTCAGTTTGGGTGTTGAAACCAGGTTGACATGCCTTTTGTCCTGTGTTCCCAGGACCTTTATGTCGCTGAAGCTTTATCTACTCTGGAGTCATGGAGGAGCCGCTATAACCAGGTGGTGAAAGACAAAGGAGACCTTGAGTTGGAAATTATCGTCTTGAATGAGTATGTCTTTGTGTTGAGAAGAACTGAGGGGGAGGGACTTGAGGGGCAGGTGGAAAGAACATGGTGCCCTGAGGTCTCTACTTTCATGAGGCCGCTGTGGTCTTTGCCGGTTGCAGTTGTAAACTGAGATTTGGGGCTGAGGTGTGCAAAATTCTGTGCCAGGCTCTGCCTCAATCCCGGGCTGCTAATTTACTTGTCTAGCAGGTAGAGGCCCTGGTCTCAATCCCCTGAACTGAACACCCATAAAAATATCCTCAGAGGATAAGGTTTCCCATCACTGAGGGCCAGCCTGGTCTGTGCAGCCTGTGCAGCAGGACATGGGCACACAGTTGTCTTACTTGATCTTGAGGAGATGGTGCAGCTAGACCCTGTGCATTCTCCCTTGTCTGCCAGTGCTGCCTGCCAACAGGTCAGAGGTATGGCCGAGAATTAGAGCAGCGCAGCCCCTAGGAGGTGTGTGACTGTCTTGGGATTATCAGTCACCACCCAATCATTCTCAACCATAGTCTTATGTTCCTTAACTATAAAAGTATGTGCGGAGTGTACTGGCTAGGGGCCGCTCTGAGTTCCATTTAAGGTCCTGGGGCTATGAGATGCACAGGTTCCTTTGGCCAATGAGATAGGGGCCACTGGGAGGTAGCAGCCTCCCATTTGAGCAAAGCTTGCCTCAGTTCAGCAAGCACAGGCTGAGAACCTGCCATGTATGAGTGTCATTCTCAGGGATTCTCAGTCTGGCGGGAGGAGAGATGAAGGTATAAAGAAGGATGTATGGTGCAGATGAGGGATTAAAGAAGGGATGCTGAGGAGGGGAGTCTGAAGTGGGTGGGTTTTTATGGGTGAGTGGTAGGCTGCCAGGTGAGATGCTGTGTACTGGCTTGGGCCCAGTCACTGTTCACTCAGTGTTTGCTAAATGGCAGCTTTTAATTGAATAGTACTGAGAGCACAGCTTGGGTGGAGCTCAGTGGAGCATTTGCCTAGTGTGTGAGAAACCCTGATTTTCATTTTTTGAACTAAAAAAATTCTAATGATAATAATAACAATAATAATAACCCTCTGAGAGCAATTCAGGGGGTGGAGCTGGGTGGTGGCACGGTGCACACCTTTAATCCCAGCACTCAGGAGACAGAGGTTGGTGGCTCTCTGAGTTTGAGGCCATCTTGGTCCACAGAGTGCTGTTACACAGAGAAACCTTGTCTCAAAACAAAAACAAAACCCTGAGAGGACAGACAGTGAAAAGATTTGTGTGATGGTCTGAGGTTGAGGTGGTTGAGACCTGAGCCTGGGAACTCACCATTGAGGACACATTCTTTAGATTTCACTGACAGCCCTGCTGTTGAGCAACAAGAGCAGAATGGGCAGGAAGCCAGCTTCCTGTTGACTCCTTCACCGTCACTCAAGGCTCTCTCACATAGTCACAGTCCTTACCTGTGACACATAGCGACAGTGCTGTGGGGACCAAGGTTCATGTGCCAAGTGCCTGGGGATGAGGACTACCCAGGCAGTCCTTACCAATCACCAACACAGACATTGAGGGGAAGGTCTCAAAGCAGTCCATCCTAACACCAAGAAAGAATGGGGAGAGGGATTTTGTCCGCTGTGTGAGGTGATCAGAATGAACACACTTACCAGTCATTCTGACTAAATGGTAAACAGATTCCAGAGGAGGTGTCATGGGAACCGTTTTGGAAAGAATATTATGTGGAGGTGGACACTAGTGTGGGAAAGCTTCTGCTTTCTGTGGAGACTAGGGAGCAGATAAGGCAGCAGCCATGAGATGAAAATGGTCTGTTGTGGAGTGGACTTGGTCCCCATAAAGATCTAGGAATTGATTCTGTATGCTTTTCTTCCAGCCGGGTGACAGATCTTGTAAACCAACAACAAAGTTTGGAGGAGAAGATGCGGGAAGACCGGGACAGCCTGGTGGAGAGACTGCACCGGCAAACCGCTGAGTATTCTGCATTCAAGCTAGAGAACGAGAGGCTCAAGGTCTGGATGTGTACTGGGAGCTGGGAGGCCAAGGGCAGGCTGGCCTCAGTGGGCCAGATAAGCATGGGGTCGGTCATCAGAGTGCTTGCACAGCATGCCCACAAAGGGAGTATTTGGTATCAGTGAGTCTGCCCTCATTCCCAATGCTGCCTTTCACTAGCTACAGGGCTGGGGGTGGCATTTAATAATTGATTGCTACAGCCCCCTGAGTGGAGAGATTAAGTCCTGCAGAGAATGTTGTAACTTATGTGAAATGCTTACAATGATGCATTTAGTGAACGCTTGCATGCCAGAATTGATGTTGGCCCTAACCATGGCTCTCTAGGATTTTCTGCTGGGTACTTCACATATTTTCATTTTAGCATTCCAATTGTATATTGACTATTTTTAGTCAATTAGGAGATTGGAGTGGGGTGTAGCTTACTTGTGAAGCTCTTGCCTAGTAAGCCTGGGGTCTTAGGTTTGATCTCTAACCTGCAAAGATAATAGAGAAAGCAAGGCTTAGTCAGGTGGTGGTGGTGTATGCCTTTAATCCCAGCACTCAGGAAGCAGAAGCAGGAGGCAGGCTGTGAGTTTGAGGCCAGCCTGGTCTACAAAGTGAGTTCCAGGACAGCTAGGACTGTTACACAGAAAAACCCTGTCTCAAAAACAGAAGGCTGGGCTGGAGAGATGGCTCAGAGGTTAGGAGCACCTGCGGGTCTTCCAGAAGTCTTGAGTTCAGTTTCTAGCAACCAGATGGTCGCTTACAGCCATCTATAATGAAACCTGGTACCCTCTTCTGGCATGCAGGAATATATGCAGATAGAGCACTGTATAATAAATAAATAAATCTTTAAAAAAAAAAAAAAAGTGCTGGAGAGATAGCTCAGTGGTTAAGAGCACTGACTGTTCTTTCAGAGGACCAGGGCTCAATTCCCAGCACCCATGTGGCAGTTCACAACTGTCTGTAGTTCCAGTTTCCAGCTCCAGGCAAACAATAAAGCAAATAAATAAAATTTTTAAAAAAAAAAAAAAAGAAAGAAAGAAAGCGGAGAGTCACACAGGATTTTGCCCAAGGAAGTATTTGGAGTTGGGATTTGAAGTTGAGAATGATTCTGTAGAGCCAGGTATTTATTGTCTCGAAATACCTCAAAATATGAAGGTACACACCTGTAATCTCAGTACTGAGGAAGCTGAGGCAGGAGGATCACTGTAAGTTTATTAATTTGAGGACACCTGGCCTACCACCCAAACTTCCAAGTAGGCTCCTGATTCAGACCACAGACTTCTGAGCCAAAGTGACTCTCCAGAGATTTTTCTCTCTGGTTTTAGGTTTTGTTAGGCAAGACAGTTGACATGGAAGAGTATACAGATCCTTAACTTTTCATAATGTAAAGAGCTTTTCAATCACTCCAAAAGTTACAAGCACTCTGTAACCCCTTGTAAAGGCAGCTGCTGTCTGTCATCCCAAATCCACCTGCCTGCTTGTAGACTGACAGAGTCTATGTGCTGGTTTGCTTTCACTTAGCACAATGTGTGTAATGTCCTCTTTAGTGTTGTAGGTGGGAGCTTGGGAGGTGGATCCACCTAGTGTTTGTCTGCTTTACTAGTAGTGGATATCTAGTGCACTAGTAGTGTATGTATTGGTTATACTCCTTGAAATAGAATGGTGAGGTCATCTGGGGGATCAGCCTTACCCGATGTTAACAAGTGGCAAAATAGTTGTATGCCTTGTTTCCACCAGTAATATGTCAGTGTCAACAGTTGCTGTGTATCTCCTTGGCAACCCTTGGTAGTATTAGTTTTTTTTTTTATTTTTACTGCTCTGGTAATACAGTATCTTCACTGTATTGCATGGTTAGACACCCTGAAAATAACTTCCAAGGGGCCAGGAGTGGTGACAGCTGAAGGCCAGCATAGGAGGAATGAATATATAGAGAGAGTAAGCTTCAGGCCAACTTAAGATACATAGAGACTCCATCTTAAATAATATTAATAACCTCTAAATCTAACACTTAAGTATTAGTTATATCCTGGTGTATCTGTAGAATATACATTGTAGCCATTGAAAGAATTGTCTGTATGAGTGTAACTTGTTCATAGGAAATGTTTGAAATATCAGGAAGCTGGGGTTGCTGCTCAGTGCTAGAGCCAGTAGTTGACATGCACTAAGGCTCAGAGTTCTTGGGCACCAGGCAGGTGTCTCTCACAGTGTATTGTGATGGTAACAGTCAGGTGCACTGTAGCCTTCACCCAGCTGATGCTCTAAAGCTTCCTTCTGCTTCCTGCTCCCATCTTCCTTTCTTCTCTGGAACTCTGAGGCTGAGGAAAGCACAGGGTTTTCCACATGCTAGGCCAGCTCTGTCCAACCAGGCTGTATTCTTGCTCTTTCTTTTTTTGAGGTCATTGTTCTCCCATCTGCCTCTTTTTTTCTGATATCGTTATGTCTTAACTAGCCTCAAACTTGCAGCATTCCTGTTTCAACCCATTGAGAGCTGGAATTAAATATGATCCGCCACCGCTCATCTTTTTGTATTTATTCATCCTCATGCTGGCTCTTGCTTCCTATTTTTCTGTTTTACAAAACTAGTTAAGAATCAGGTAACTGGGGCTGGAAAGATGTCTCAGCGGTTAAGAGCACTGACTGTTCTTCCAGCGGACCTGAGTCCAATTCCCAGCATCCACATCCCAGCATCCCTAACAACTGTCTGTAATTCCAAGATTTGACACAGTATACATTTTATTTCACATAAAATAAAAATAAGTATTTTTTTTTTTTAAAAAAGAGAGAGGTGAGGGAATTTATATTTACAATGTACTATTAATTTTAAAATTATTTGCAATTTTTAAAAGCATCATATAATTTGTTTATTCATGAAAATGTTTTAGAATGGCTATTTAGCCAAATTTTGAGCTTTGGGCATGTGATCCGTATGTTTTATATTTGTTTTCTTTCTAGCCTGCTAGGCAAGTACATTAGCACTTGGCTGCACCACTTCTCTTTCCTTTAGAGTTTGTATATTGCTTTTAGGATAAGAAATACCATTTATTTGTCCTCATCTCTGTCCAATGGAGGGGTCACATTAGGAGTTTTACTCAGAAACTCGCTGATGAAAATTGCTGTATAGGGGTATGTTTTTTGTTGGTTTCTAGAGGTAGACGGAAGGTAAGGAGGCTCTAATCCTGAGCCTTCTTTCTGGTTGCTCACAACCCCTCCTTTCTTTAGGCTAGCTTTGCTCCTATGGAGGACAAGCTCAACCAGGCTCACTTGGAGGTCCAGCAGCTGAAAGCATCGGTTAAGAACTATGAGGGGATGATCGACAACTATAAGAGCCAGGTAGACCCCTCGGGTACCCTGCCCCTCCCCTCCCCCTGCTTGGCAGCTAGACTCCTAAGGGAAAAGGTGGAAGAGGAGGGCTCTGCCCAAAAGTACTCATTGTGTTTTGTTTCCTAGGTGATGAAAACCAGATTGGAGGCTGATGAAGTGGCTGCCCAGCTAGAGCGCTGTGACAAAGAGAACAAGATGCTTAAAGATGAGATGAACAAAGAAATTGAGGCGGTACTGTCTCCTTCCTTCCTTGCTGTACTGCCCTGTACAGTCTCTGATCCAGTGCCCTGTATGCCCTTGACCTGCCTGATTTGGTTCACAAGAGTAACTGATCTTCTGGCTGGTTTCCACCCTACCCTGTGTGTGTGTGTGTGTGTGTGTGTGTGTGTGTGTGTGTGTGTGTGTGTGTGTGTGTGTGTTTCTATTTGTTGTTCCTTCTTGGGCTTTTTCTCTATACTATGCTTTTTATTTCCATTTTTTCCCCTTGTTTGATTTTTTTTTTTTCCTTTCTCTTCTCCTCTTAAGAAAATAAAGTCCCTTCTGCTTGGGGCATCCAGGTGGACTCAGACCCACTTAATTTATTCGAGTTGGAACCTTTGTTTTCATAACATCTGTAAATGTGCCCCTCATCTCCTCTGAAAGGATCTTTGTTCTGGAGATGTTGGCTGACTGGTATATAGTGATTGCCTGTAGATAACCTTGGAGATCTCTGATCCTTAGTCTTAGTTCAAGGATGGAGCAGGGCAGGACCAGCTATTTCTAATTTGTCTGTGCCCCTCACCCCCATGGGCATCTTTGTATCATCATTGCTGCCTTCTTTGGGATTTGAAATTAGACCAGTCTATAATCTTGGCTTTTCCAGGTTTTAGCTGGTGTAGTCAGAATTTTCTGTCTCACCAACAACTACTAAATATCTAGCAGCCACTTCCCAAATAATTGGCTCAAGGCTTAATATTATTTATAAATGATCAGATCAAACTTATTACAAACTAGCTTTTATGCTTAAATTAACCCATAATTCTATGCTTAGCCATCCAGCTTGGTACCTTTTCTCAGTCTAGCATTCTCATCTTGCTTCCTCTGTCTGGCTGGCGACTGCATCTCTTCCTTTCCTCCTCCCAGAAATCTCCTAGTCTGATTGTCCCGCCTCTACTTCCTGCCTGACTACTGGACAGTCAGTGTTTTATTAAACCAGTACAAATGACAAATCTTTACAGTGTACAACAGCGTTATCCTACAGCAAGCTAAGTTTGAGCCCTATATTGTTAGTGTCCGTTTGTGGCTAGAACTGTGCCTCCTTTATTATTGCTCAAATGAAGTGACTGCAGAGCCCTCAGAATGGGCTGAATTCCAGTGTTGCCACTGATACTTGCTGACTAAATGAATGATCACCCTTAGTGGCAAGGCAGGGCCAAGTGTGCCCTGCAAAGATCAGCCTGCCAGCCTGTAGGAGAGCAGGCCACCTGTTGCCTGTGGGTTTTGTGAGATCAGGACTGGGGCAGCCCTGCTGTACTCCAGAGGAAGGCCCATCCTATTCTCAGTCAGGATCTTGCCAACTGTGGTCTTCTTTTCCTGCTTCAGGCCCGCCGGCAGTTCCAGTCACAGCTGGCTGACCTGCAACAGCTGCCTGACATCCTCAAGATCACAGAGGCCAAGTTGGCTGAGTGCCAAGACCAGCTGCAGGGATATGAGAGGAAGAATATCGACCTCACAGCCATCATTTCAGACCTGCGCAGCCGGGTAAGGGACTGGCAGAAGGGATCCCACGAACTGGCCCGAGCAGGGGCCCGCTTACCGAGATGAGCTGCAAGCCCCCAGGGAGGACCACTTCCTTTTTCTTGGCTGCCGATTTCTGAAACGAATGAGCTATCATCAGTGCTGTGAAATAAAAGTCTGGTGTGCCAAACGCTTCGTGTTGCACAGAATGATTGTAGTTATAGGACTCGCCACCCTGAGCCTCTGGGTCCTCCTGCTATGGCTGCCCAGGTGCTCTGTGCTCTACCTGCTTCTGCCCCGCGCATCCTGCCGCTGTCGTCCGACCCACAGCCAAGGAAGGAGACCCAGCACATCCTGCCCATTGCTTGTCCATTGTTCCATCAGTCTTTCTCAAGCTTTAACTGCCTCTCCTTGTTTCCGCAGATCCTCTACACCTGGGATTCTGTTCTGAGAGACAGAAGCAAGCAGCCCCTTTGTTCAGAAGCAATCTGTCTCTCAGTTACTGGAACCATGTCTCCTGCGTGCATTGTCCAAAATGTCATAGACCACTCATTTTTTGTTTGACTTGGGCAGGTCTTTACCCTTTCTTTCTTTCTTTCTTTCTTTCTTTCTTTCTTTCTTTCTTTTTCTTTCTTTAAAACAAAACAAAACAAAAACGATAAAAAACTTTATTTACTTTGTAGTTTTTTGAGACAGGGTCTTGTGGCACAGACTGAACTTACTGTATAGTCAAGGATGACCTTAAACACCTAATCTTGCTTCTGCCTCTGAGAATGCTGGGGTTGTAGTCATGCACCATTGTGCACCACTCCTGAAGTGTTTTTTTGGGCAGCCTGAAAGGGAAACTGCTGTTTTGTTTTGTTCTGGGCATCTGCCCCCATCCAGTGGCTGAAAATTTTTCCCGCAGAAACATGATGCAGTATATGGGTTATTTCTCCAGTGGTGCCCGAGACCCCAAGGGGACAGAGATCCCAAGGGGACAAGCAAGGCCCCTTGTCACACGGATACTTAGTATCCACAAGGCTTTGAATCCATTGCCACAAGACTGTTGAGCTCATGTACCTGAAGCTCTCTCATAAAGCGACACTCAGGGTAACTTCTCAAACTTGCTGGACAAATGAATCAAAACTGCTCTACTGCCCTGCTACATTGCCCCACTGAGGGAGATGAAATCAGTGGCACCAATAGTGTAATTTGGAAATCTCCGTGGTACCTCGTGTCGCCTATAGTCCCAGCTGGGCCACTGGGGCTCCTGATTAGGAACTGATGACAGGTGTGGCTCTTCAGCACCTTGCCCATGTTGTCCTGGGGTGGAGGTGGACCGCATCTGCCCTGCCCCCGCTCTTGTCTTGCAGGTTGTTGATTGAATATGGGACATCTGCTGAGGACAACACGCCTCTTTGCTGGGTGTGGCTAACATCACAGGGAGAAGGGAGACTTCATTACTTGCCCTTTCAGGAGATTCCCTCGTAAAGCAGTCTACGTTCCTGTCATTTTAGATCGAACACCAGGGGGACAAGCTGGAGATGGCGAGAGAGAAACATCAGGCTTCCCAGAAGGAAAATAAACAACTGAGTCTGAAGGTGGATGAACTGGAGAGGTTAGAGGCACTTGGTCCCATGTCTGTCCTCTTCCTAGGACTTGAGACTTTCTGCTGCTTAGCTGCTTTGCGCTTAGTGTGCCAAAGTATTGAAGGGACTCAAGGCCCTGGAAGGTGCTAGGCAGAACTCAGAGGAAGAGCTTGATTTCAGTGGTAAGCCTTGTGGGTGAGAGGAAGGAAGGGAGCATCAACCTGGAGGGATGCTGTGTGGCTGTATGATTTGAGGCCAGTCTACTAGTAGGTACCATTATCCCAAAGGCAAGCTTCAGCCAATCAGACTAACAAGCCTGCCTTGAATGAAGCAGCCAGAACACCAGTGTGCTACTTTGCAGTGCACCTACAACCTCCTTGATCTGACTCATCTTACTTACAGACTCTTAAAAGCAGTTACGTGGGAGGCTTACACCATTTGGCATCAGAAGCCCTGGCCTTGGGTCCAGTTTAGACACTTACCTCCCTTATGACCTTGGATAGATCATTTAACTCTTTCTGAACCTGTTTCCTTATCTAAGAAAGGATCAGTGTAAATATACAATCTACCAGGTGATAGTCACACACCAGTCTTCATTAACAGGGTCCTCATAAAGGGATCTAGGACATCGCTTGCTCGGATATATTCAAGCGAAATTTTTGTCAGCTAGTACCATTTCTGTTTTATTGCTATGTGTTTGCAGATATTTGGGAGTATATGCATGTGAGTACAGGTGTGCACAGAGGCCAGAAGGTTAGATCCCCTGTAGCTAGAGTTATTGGCAGTTGTGTGCTGCCTGATGTGGGAGCTGGGAACTGAATTTGAGTCTTCTGAAAGTACAGGATATGCTCCTAACCATCCAGCCATGTCTCTAACCCCTACCTTTTTTTTTTTTTTTTTTTTTTAATATGTATACTGTATACAGAAGAGGGTACCAGATGTCATCATAGATGGCTGTGAGCCACCATGTGGTTGCTGGGGATTGAACTCAGAACCTCTAGAAGAACAGTCAGTGCTCTTAATCTCTGAGCCACCTCTCCAGCCCACTCCTATCTTTTTTAAACCTATTTTTATTTATTAATGTTTGTGTTCAGCATGGGTTACTGCATCAGTGCAGAGGTCAGAGAACAACTTGTGGGAATCAGCCCTCTTCCACCACCATGTGGATCCTGGGGATTAAACTCAGGTCATGGGGCTTGGCAGTAAGCACCTTTACCCACTGAGTCATATTTTGACAGCCCTGTATTTTGGCTCTTTGGGACAGAGTCTCAATCTGTGGCTTGCAACTCATTCCTTTTGCTTTAGGCCCCTGTGTACTGGGATCATAGGTGTGAAGTACTCAAATGTTAACTATGAAGAAGTCAAGCTCAGGGAAAGGTGGTAACTTGCCCAGATGCACACAGCTAGTGCCTTTGAAAGTTGCTCCTTATGCTGGAAACTCTTTCTCCAGAACCATATAGCGCCTATAAGTAAACTGCTGGGAGCCTGTCATGGTGGCATGCATGCCACTAATCCCAGTACTCAGGAGACTGAGGCAGGAGGATTACTGCCACTTAGAGGGTATCATGGGTTATGTAATAAGACCCTGTCTCAGAAATTTAAAAACTGGGTTAAGAGCACTGACTGTTCTTCCAGAGGACCTGAGTTCAATTCCCAGAATCCACATGGCAGCTAACAACTGTCTGTAATTCCAAGATCTGACACCCTTACACAGTTACACCCTTACACAATAAATAAAAAATAAAAATGAATAAATAAAATAAAAACCAAAGGGTTAAGAATTAACGTCTTAAGGTCTTAATTGCCCTAGAGGCCAGTACAGCTGCAGTGTTCAACCTTTGCTCCACAAAGCTGGCCCACAAATTATAGCCAGGTTCAAAGGATTCACAATGTTCATTAAAGGGGGAGATGTTGTGTAAAGTGCAGAAGGCACAGGTGTCCCATGTCTGTCACAGATGTGCTGTGTGTCTCCGTTGAAGCCCTTTTTCCTGGGCTGGTTTTGGTAACAGACCGGCCAGCTATGCTGACCTCAGTCCCATTCCTCCTTCGTCCCTCGTGCTCTACTCCCTTACTCCTGGAATGGACTGATAATGGAGGCCCTCTGTGACAGCACACAAGTGGTGTGCACACTCAGTCACACTTGCAGCTCTCTTTCTTGTGCTCTTCTCTGACCACCTGTTGCAGTTGCACAGTCCAGCAGCCACCTTGCTGATCTGAAAATACTTTGTTTCTTCCTCTGGCTCCTTGGAGATTCAAGGAGAATCTTCAAGTGACGAGATCCCCTGGCAGTGGATCAAGACAAGTACATCATTGCAGGGTCTAATGGAGTGCTCTCACCTAGGAAATTGGAGGCAACCAGCGCTCAGAATGTCGAGTTCCTACAGGTGATTGCCAAGAGGGAGGAGGCGATCCACCAGGCTCAGTTGCGGCTGGAAGAGAAAACAAGGGAGTGTGGGTCCTTGGCAAGGCAGTTGGAGAGTGCCATTGAAGATGCCAGGCGGCAGGTCAGTCACTGTCCTTCTAGGTAGTTCTGTATCCTAACCTTTCTTAATCAACTTTCCCATCTGAAAACTGGGTACAGTAGTGCTTTCCTCCTGAATGTATTGTGAGAAAGAAATGGATGTTTGTTGTAGAGGATCAACCCTTTATATGATTACTCATTCACTTTCTGCTCTCTTGAGACTCAGGAAGGCTTTTTCACATTTTAGGGATGCTGGAAAAGGGCAGGAGAGCTTCCCTTTAGTTAGCTTCTGCTCCAAAATGCCCTAGGGAAAATTTTGCATATTGATGTGCCAGTGGACTATGACTGATTAGTGGGAGTGGCCAGCCTTCTCTCTCTGCAGGGTCAGGCAGCTCTATCTCTTCCTTGTGTGCAGGTAGAGCAAACCAAGGAGCAGGCGCTTTCCAAGGAGCGAGCAGCCCAGAGCAAAATCCTGGACCTTGAGACCCAGCTGAGTAGGACCAAGACCGAACTTGGCCAGCTGCGGCGGACTCGTGATGATGTGAGTTGGGTTAGTGGGCAGGGCTTCCTTGGGCTGCAGGCAAATCTGTCTAATGATGTTTTCACGAGTCTCATGTAGGTTATCTCCAGAAACCTTGCTACTCTATAAGAATATTCTGGGTAGACCTCCCCTTTTTTGGCACTAGGGATTCGACTATGTTAGGTAAGCTACTACCACTGAGCTATGGCTCCTGTTACAACCCTTTTTAAAATGAGAATTGTATCATTTATATCCATAAACACTTACACAGATTAACAGTAAGCATAATTACTTTTGTAATTACCAAACTTCTGTTAGTAGTAAAATCTTGGTCTAGAAGCTGCCACCATGTAAGTGGGTGAGAAGGAATCAAAATTAGGAAAAAAGGGAGCTAGAGATGACTCAGTGTTAAGAGTCTATACTTCCAGAGTACCCAGGTTCAATTCTCAGCACTCACAAGATAGCTCACAACTGTCTTCAACTTCAGTTCCAGGGGATCTGACACCTTCATTCCAATGCACATAAAAAGTTAAATAGATTCAGTGGGTGTTTTTGTTTTTTAATATAACTGTTATTTCAAAAAGAGGAAAATCTTTGGAAATCCACAAAGGAAGGAAGCCTGAAAAGTGCAGAGGAAAAGAGACCTACTGTCTGTTCATTGACAAGAGACAGACCAGCACCGAGAGGAAGTCACTCTTATTTCCTTAATGATGCTAGGGGTTGAGCCTTCCAAAGCAGGCTGTTCAATAAGACACCCCCCACCCCCCAAGTGGGGCCTGGAGAGCTGACTCAATAGTTGTGAACACTGGTTGCTCTTGGATAGACCTGGGTTCACTTCTCAGCATATATGTGGTGGCTCAGTCTGTAACTGGAGTTCTGCTACCCTCTCTTAGCACACTAGTTAGATACTTGCATTTGATTATGAGGACTGGAGTTCGTATCCCAGCATCCAGGCTTATGAATAAGGCAGGCAGGCGGTCCACAAGTAGTTGTAAGTCTAGTTGTTTGGGATTTTGTGCCCTCTTTTTGCCCTTGTGTGACCTGTACAGACATGAAGAGGAATGTAGCATAGGCATCCAAAAGAATAGTAACTCTTCAACTACTGGATCTTTTTTTTTAAAGATTCTTTTATTTATTATATATACTGTGCTCTGTCTGCATATATTCCTGCATGCCAGAAGAGGGCATCAGATCTCCTTATAGATGGTTGTGAGCCACCATGTGGCTGCTGGGAATTGAACTCAGAACCTCGAGGCAAGAGCCTCCCGCAAACCCTTTCTAAGACATGTTATGCTCATTGTTTCAAAGTAAAGGAAGAGACACTAAGAGCTAAAGGATGTGCTGGAAAGATGTTGAGAGGTTAAGACTGTAGAGGACCAGCAGCCATGTCGGGGCTTACAAATGCTAGTGACTCCAGCTCCAAGGAGTGTGACAGCTCTGGCCTCCTCAGTCACATACCCCACACACAAATAATGAAAATGGAACTAAAAAAAATGACAAAGGAGGAAAAAGTAGCATCTCTTAAAAGCAAATGCAGTGAAACTAACAGCCGATGCCAGCTACATGAAAAGCCAGGTGAGGGGCCAGAGTGCTGATGTTGAAACTCTTAGTTCCAGCACTCACAAGGCAAAGGCAGGAGGACCTCTGTGTTTGTGGCCAGCCTGGTCTACACAGTAAGTTCTAGGACAGGCTCCAAAGCTACTCAGAGAGACCCTGTCTCAAATAAATAAAATAAAAAGTCAAGTTAGCGTGGAATAATGTGTTTCAAACCCTGAAAGTAAATAATTGCCAATCAAGATTGCTGTTTATCAAAGCTATCTTTTAAACTGGACTGAAGTTCAGTTAAATACAAACTAAGCAGTTTATGTGTTCCATGTACTGCAGAAGATAAAAGGAAGACTATACACAGGGAAGGAAGTGTCAACCAGGAGAGTGCAGGGCCATCATAAATTTCCTGGGAGGAGTAGGAAGTAATGTGTCATATCCCACACAGTAAATAAGCAAACTAGCAGAGGAGAATGTAAAATATAAAAGATAATCCAAACCAGGAAAGGAGCCAACAAAATTACAGGACTTGGTAAATAACCTTATAATAGATGGCTTCTGCTTATCCATGAGACAGACAGACTGGTCTGAAAAGCTAATACCTAACAATGTGCGCTCAAGAAATCAGTATGTGTCTATGTCACTGGTGGACACAGATGCAAAGGATGGGAACCAACCTCTTGTACTGTGGAAGCCCAGAACAAGCTGGTGTCGGAGAAGTAAACTTAAAGCCAAAGTGAGAAGATTCAGAAGGTCACTCCCGATTAGAAAGGGAAATAATTAAGAAGGTGTAACAAGCTAGTACTTGGGAGGCAGGGGCAGACAGATCTGAAATCTTGAAGTGAGCCTGGTCTACAGAGCAACTTCCAAAGACAGCCAAGAAAAACTCTGCCTCAAAAAACAAGGTGTGGGGCTGGAGAGATGGCTCAGAGGTTAAGAGCACTGACTGTTCTTCCAGAGGTCCTGAGTTCAATTCCCAGCAAAACCACATGGTGGCTCACAACCATCTATGATGAGGTCTGGCGCCCTCTTCTGTAAAAACTGTATGCATAATAAATAAATAAATCAAAAAAAAATTAAAAAAAAAAAAAACAAGGTGTGACAGTTATATATATATGTGCCAAAGATTGGGGCTCCTGATTTTATAAAGTCATCAGCTAGCACAAGTCAGGTGGGTCCTTACAGAAGAACAATGGGTGCTTTTAGCATCCCACAGTGACAAGGCGTCAAGTCTCAAGCACCGAGTGAGTATACGGCCGTGTTGTACACTAGAATTCTAGCATTTGAGAGGTGCAGCCAGTAGGACAAGGGGCCAGAGCAGGTGGCTTAGCTGCTGAAGAGACTGGCTGCTCCTGCATCCAGATGGCAACTCACAACTGTTCTCCAGTTCCAGGCAA
Organism: Sigmodon hispidus; assembly: GCA_004025045.1. Taxonomy (NCBI): domain Eukaryota; kingdom Metazoa; phylum Chordata; class Mammalia; order Rodentia; family Cricetidae; genus Sigmodon; species Sigmodon hispidus. The sequence continues at coordinate 72,366 of PVIH01006978.1, forward strand.
TTCAGTGCCCTCTTACAAGTCCAAGGGCAGCAGGCTTGCTTATGGTATACACTGACATACATGTAGGCAAAACACACACATAAAATGAAAATAAATCAGTAAATACAGAAAAAGAATTCGGAGAATCACAAGTTCATCTTGGTCCTTGGCTAGCCTATGCATAAGTACTTAAGTCCATCTTTGAGATCTACTAAGAAGTAGGGCATGGTGTCGCACGCATTCAATCCCAGAACTTGGGAGGCAAAGGCAGCTGCAATTTTTAACTCAAGCCCAGCCTTGTCTATATGGTGAGTTAAAGGGCAGCCAGGGCTATATAGTGAAAACCTACCTCAAAAACAAAAATCAAGTCTCCCAACAAAGAAAAGCCCAGGAACAGATGGATGATTCGTCTTCTGAACTCTGCCCTCTATGTAGCCCTGAGTGTTTTATAAATCAGGATGGTCTTGAACTCACAGATTTCTCTGCCTCTTCAACACTAGAATGAAAGGTATGCACCACTACACCTGGATTTTTTTTTAAGATATATGTATCTATCTGTCCGTCTGTCTATCTGAGTGCTCTGTCTGCATGTATAGCTTTATGTCAGAAGAGGGCATCAGATCACACTTATAGATGGTTGTGAGCCACTATGTGGTTGTTGGAATTGAACTTGAGACCTCTGGAAGGGCAACCAGTGCTCTTAACCTCTGAGCCATCTCTTCATTAACAAAGTAACAGGATATGTATACTACCAAGCTGGTTCTACAAAGCCAGGATTATCTTGATACGAAAATCACATAGAGATACAATATAAAAAAATAAAAATAAAAATAAAAGACAACTAGAAAGTCTCTGTGATTAACATAGATGCAGAAAGCCTTCAGATTTTTAGAAGTGGAGGTTAAGAACACATTCAAAACTCTTCAGCATTTTTTTTTAAATTCTTTTTGCTGTTTCTTTGATAAATACAAAATAAAGAAAAAAATAAAAAAAATAAAATAAAAAAAAAAGAACACATTCAAAAGATTACGAACTACAATCAAGTTGGTTTCATTGTAGGGATGTAAGGTTAGTTACCACATGCAGATCAACAACTGTAATAAAGCAATATACATAGACATGTCGTAATAAGGACAAGTTTCATGATCATATTAATTCAGAAAAGACCTTCAACATTCTTCATGGTAAAAGCACGGCAAAAACTTTTCATAGAAGGAACATAACAACATAATAAAGGTATTTTTGACAAGCCTATAACTGGCACTGTCCTAAATGGGAAGAAACAGTTATTTCCTCAATTTAGGTTTTTTGTTTGTTGTTGTCTTTATTTTTTTGTTTTTTGAAATAGGGTATCCCTGGCTGTCTGTAGACCAGGCTAGCCTCCAGTTCACAGAAATCTGCCTACCCCTGTCTCCCAAATGCTGGAATTAAAGGCATGCACAACCACCATAGTTTTGCTTGCTTTTAAAACAGGGTTTCACTATGTAGCTTTGGCTGGCCTAGAACTCATTATATGGACCAGGATGGTCTTAAACTCAGAGATCTGCCTTGGTTTGCCTCCAAAGGGCCAGGATTAGTGGTGTGTATAAGCCTACACTTGAGTATGTTTGTACACAGAACTGGAGAAATGGTTCAGTGAGTAAAGTGCTTGTTAGCAAGCCTCACAAGCTTGATCCTTGGAACTCAGTGGTGAAAACTTGAGGAAACTACTTACACATACACAAATAAGTGTAAAAAAATTTTTTTATATTTATTTATTATGTATGCAGTATACAGAAGAGGGTACCAGATGTCATTTGTAGGTAGATGATCCACCATGTGGGTGCTGGGAACTGAACCCGGGTCCTCCTGAAGAACAGTCAGTGCTTTCAACCTCTGAGCCATCTCTCCAGCCCTGTAAAAAAAAAAAAAAAATTAAAGAAAGTAGCTAGGTGGGCTGGAGAGGTGGCTCAGCAGTTAAAAGCACTGACTGTTCTTCCAAAGGACCTGAGTTTGATTCTCAGCATCATCCACATGGCAGCTAACAACTGTCTGTAATTCCAAGATCTGACACCCTTACACAGTTATACATGCAGGCAAAACACCAATGCACTTAAAATAAAAATATATATTAAAAAAATAAAAGATAATAGCTAGGGGTAATCCTCCTTGAATAGCATATTGGCATGTTTAAAGCCCTGGGTTCAATCCCTAGCAGCTATTTTGCTTTGTTAAAACAGAAAAAGAAACCAGGCAGGATGGTAATGCTTATAACCTCAGCATGTGGGAGGCAGAGAAGTCAGAAATTCAACATTCTCAGCTACAGAGCAGATTTTAAGCCAGCCTGCTTGACTTAAAAAAGAACACAAATGGGGGCTGGAGAGATGGCTCAGCGGTTAAGAGCGCCGTCTGCTCTTCCAGAGGACCCAGGTTCGATTCCCAGCACCCACATGGCAGCTAACAACTGTCTGTAGTTCCAGTTCCAGGCAAACACCAAGGCAAATAAATAAAGTTTTTGGTTTTTTTTTTTTTTAAAAAAAAAAAGAACACAAATGATAACGTGTTGTAGAGGATATGGGGAGCAGCAGTCCCTCAGCCTAACAGTGCTGATAGGATGTAAACCTGAACAACCATGGTGGAACTCAGGATGGAGCTTTAGGAGGAAAAGTATAACCCAGCAATACCACTCTTAGCTTAATTCCCAAATAACTCCTTTTTTGAAAGGTGGGTGTGGGGGCTGGAGAGATGGCTCAACGGTTAAGAGCACCGTCTGCTCTGCCAGAGGACCCGGGTTCGATTCCCAGCACCCACATGGCAGCTAACAACTGTCTGTAGTTCCAGTTCCAGGCAAACATCCAAGGCAAATAAATAAATAAATAATAAATAAATAAAGTTTTTTTTTAAAAAAAAGAAAGGTGTGTGTGAGTAAGTCTTAAGTTCTCTGTGGAGATCAGAAGGCATTAGATTTCTTGGAACCACCTAAGTAGTGAGACCCTTTGTCAAATAATTAATATAAACAAACATCCAGGTATGTTGCCATAATCCCAGTACTCGAGGTTAAGACAGGAAAAGTACAGCTAATTCAGGGCCATGTACTGAGTTTTCTGGGCAGCTTGGTAAGGCCTTAGCTCCAAACTGTAAAATAACAAAACAAGGAACTGCCCTCACCGTCCCCATCACAGGTCCTGTCCCTCTCCCAGTGTTAGCATCCTCTAAATGAATGCCTTTGTCTCTGCTTGCCCATTATTACCTTCTCACTCTTGGCTCCTGCTTTGTTCTGTCAGGCCGATCGTCGATACCAGAGCCGGCTGCAGGATCTGAAAGACCGCCTGGAGCAGTCCGAGAGCACCAACCGCAGCATGCAGAATTATGTCCAGTTCCTCAAGTCCTCCTATGCCAATGTATTTGGGGATGGCCCCTATACATCTTCTTACCTGACAAGCTCACCCATTCGCTCTCGGTCTCCCCCTGCCTGAGGCCACCTGTCCAGGGTCTAAAAGTTCTTGCCTGATGCCAGAGAAATTAGGAGTTGCCATCCTGTAGCTGAGAAGCCCACTGGCTTTCTCTTCAAGTGATCCAGTGCGCTCAGGGTCTGGACTCCCCATGCTAGGAAAGTCCCTAGTACAGCTGGGGATGAATCGGGAAGAATATGGTTCTCTTTCCTGATTTGTGAGCCTGGTGGAGTTTTTAAATGATCTCCACAGGCCTTATATTTGCTACATTAGGTACCAGATTTTTAAATTCCTGTGACTTTGCAGAGTCTGCTTCCTTTCCTCAGGGAATGTTTGGATGGACTTTGACCTGCAGTCTCCTAGCCATCATCTGTCATGAATCCATCCATGTCTTGGGTTTCTTTGAGATGAAGCACCAGGAATCCTCCTTGGACTGTGAACCACCTACATACCTTTTCTTTCTAAAAAAAATTATTTTTATTTCTTTTTACTAAAAATTTTTGTTTGTATCAAGAAATAGTGAAGTCACATAAATTAGTAACTGAGTGAGTCTCAGCTTTTATCAGCATACAAATAAAATGGAGGCAGAAAGGTAGAACATGTACTCTTGGCTCATGGAGGTTAGATGCCCCTTTAGAATCTGTAGCTATAGATGTCATGGAATAGAGCAGTCACTGCACAAGACCAACAGTGGCAAGTGTGCTCATGACTGTGTATTCTGGTTTTACACACTACTTCAAGGCAAGAAAAATAAGGAATGCTTGAGGAAATCTGTGTCATCTTGTGCAGAGGCCATGCTAATCTTCTCTATGTTCCAATTCTAGTGTATGGCTGCTGAAGTGAGCCCTGTTTTTTCTTTCTTGGTGGGTAGGGCAGGAATCTGTTTTCTGTAGTGCCAATGAAGCACCTACACACACACCCCACCCCTGTCTGTGTTTCCTAGAAGCCACTGTCCTGAGCACTTCACAGAAGCTAATGCCATCTGGCCTTATAACTATCTCATTGCTTTTATCTTTGTAGCTTTGCAGTTCATTTATTTTTAATTTTTTTGTGTTATTTTATAGGAAATAAAGTTTTTATAATCAGTTATTTAAGATTCCTTTTATCCTTCTCTCCTGACTTTAAAAAAGATAAGGCTGGCTAGGCAGTGACAGTGTTGCTCATCTTTAATCCCAGTACTTAGGAGGCAGAGGCAGGCGGATGGATTTCAGTAAATTGAGGCTGGCTTGCTCTACAAAGGGACTTTCAGGAAAGCCAGGACTATTTCCTCTCAAAAAAAAAAAAAAAAGGATTAAACTGGTGGAGGCAGGAGTTCGTTGTTATCCACAGCTACATATATCTGAATAAAAACAAAAATATTTTTAAATGATTTAATAAAATGCATGTGAGAGTCAGGTAGTGGCGTCGTTCACTTTTAATCCCAGCACTCTGGAGGCAGAGGCAGGTACATCTTTGTGAGTTCAAGGACACCCTGGTCTACAGAGTGAATTGCAGGACAGTCAGGTCTATGGAGAAACTCTGTCTTGAAACAAAACAAAAATTTGTGTGAGAAAACATGTGAGTTGGCAGAGTAGTAGGTTCCTTAATTGCCAACTTTTCATCTCATGATAGAACAGATAGGCTGTTGATTCTTTGGGTGCTTTTGTAAGATAAGGTACTTGATGGCTGAAGCCAAAACACTGTTAGGCCTTACTACTTAGTGTTTAACAGGATAGATCGGTGTGGGATGTGTCTATATTTTATGTGCTAAATGCTATCTGCTTTCTACATAAGATTTTGGGCCATTTTACCTTTTTCTGTACTTGAATGAGTGTGTGGAATATTTGTTTAGTATGTGTACATGTCCAAGAGCCTAGGGTTTTGCTTTGTTTTGATAATTTTTAAATTGGATTAATGTATTTTATGGATGAATAGGGTGTATGTATATATGTGTTGTGTAAGGTTTATCTTCTCTGAGGTCAGAAGAGCACCACCATGAGTTGAGGAACTGAATCTAGGTCCTCTGTAAGAGCAAGTGCTCTTAACTGCTGAGCCATCTCTTAGCTCCAAGGACCTAGGTTTGATCTGCAGGGTCCCCTCCTCCATCACCACCAGCACCAACCAAACACCACAAATGAAACAAAGCATGTTCTTCAGAGAGATCACTTTTTCTGTCTGGCAGTGGCCTGAGTTCTGGGCTTGACTTCCCTCTTGTTTTTCTGTTGCTAGTATAAGAGACCATGACCAAGGCCACTTATAAAAGAAAGTATTTAATTTGGCTTATTGATTCAGAGGGTTAAAGTTCATAATGTGGACCAAACAACCGAGAGAGTTTATATGTAGACCCACATCATGAGGCAGAGATGGAGCACCAGGAATCACAGGAGTCTTTCGAAACCTCCAAGTCTGCCCCCTTGGCAAAAGTAACAAAGCCACACCTGACTCCTTCCAAACAGTTTCACCAAATGGAGACCAGGTCAATTATATGAGCCTATGGGGGCCATTCTCATTTAATTACTACAGCATCTCAGCCACTTGAACTCGTTTAAACTCCAGGTTTGGGGGCTAGAGAGATAGTTCAGTGGTTGAGAACCTTTGTTCTGGTTGTCTGAGGTAGATCACCCAGGAGGCTGAGGCAAAGAAAAACAAAGCAAAACCCTTCTTGTTCTTGCAAAGGACCTTGAATCATCTCTGAGCTGCAGAGATGTAGTTAAGAATGCACACTGTTCTTGTCCACATCAGGCACCAGTTTGAAACCACCAGCAACTCAATCAAGCTCCTGGCACATTCAGTTTCTCTGGCCTTAGGCCCCTACATTCAGGTACAGTCAGACTTTGTTTGGACTTCCAGCTCCCAAATAATGACACTGAGCCTTATTAATTATGAATGCTTGGCTGTAGATTGGGACTGTTCACAACTAGCTCTTACAACTTAAATGAACCTGTTTCTATCAGTCTATGTTCTGCCCCGTGGTTGGTTACTGCAACTCCATACTGATTCCATCTGAGTCCTCTGTGTGTGTTTGTGTGTGGTGTGCAATTTTTTTTTGTTGTTGTTGAACTAGTATAGTCACCTCTGCACCATATGATTGAGCTGTTAACTGTTTTTATGGAAGTGATTTGGAGTCTATTCCTGGGAGTATTTTTTTTTCCAAGACAGGATGTCTCTGTGTAGCCCTGGCTGTCCTGGAACTCAGTTTTTAGACTAGGATGGCCTCAAACTCAGAGATCCGTCTGCTTTTGCCTCCCAAGTGCTAAAATTAAAGGTATGCACCATCAGTCAGATCATTCCTGGGACTGTTGTATTAAGCTTTGTAAAATATTATAGTCCAGGGCTGGAGAGATGGCTCAGCGGTTAAGAGCACCGTCTGCTCTTCCAGAGGACCCGGGTTCGATTCCCAGCACCCACATGGCAGCTAACAACTGTCTGTAGTTCCAGTTCCAGGCAAACCCCAAGGCAAATAAATAAATAAATAAAGTTAAAAAAATATTTAAAAAAAAATATTATAGTCCAAAGATTTTATAAACTTAGAAAACATTAACAACAATACCCCCCCCACTATATATGTATGTGTGTGTGCCATGTACATGTCATGTGTCAGAGGAGCCCCAGAAAGACAATGGATCTGCTGGAGCTGAAATTTCCATTGTGAGCTGAAATGTGGGTGCTGGGAATTGAACCAGTGTCTTCTGCAAGAGCATTAAGAACTTTTTTTTTTTTATTATGTATACAACATTCTGCCTCCAATATGCCTGTGTACCAGAAGGGGGCACCAGATCTCAAACTAGATGGTTGTGAGCCACCATGTGGTTGTTGGGAATTGAACTGAGGTCTTCTGGAAGAACAGTCAGTGCTCTTAACCTCTGAGCCATCTCTCCAGCCCAAAAACTTTTAATACCTGAGCTACCTCTCCGGAAAAAAAAAAAATACTGTTTATCCTCTTGAGACTCTTTCCCACTTCAAACGGATGTCACAGAGTCATAGACAAGAGATGGGTCAAAGAGTATAGAGCATCAAAGTCAAAGCCAGCTAATGAGAGGTCGTAACTTTGAGTGAAATTACAATAAGATTCAACCATGTGTGGTGGATTAAGGGAGAGTTAAGTGAGACCTATTAAAATTCAAAGTTAATTTAGTTTTTCAGTATATTTACCAAGATGTGCTTATTACCATAATCTAATTCTAACTCATTCTCATGAATTCCAAGAAACCCCATCTCCATTTGCATTCACTCAATGTCCTAATTCTGTGGTGATACACTGTGTATCAAATAAAGATTGCCTGAAGATCAGAAGACACAGAGAGCCACAAAGTTAGCCATGGAGGTCAGGCAGTGGTGACTCATGCCTTCAGTCTTAGTTCTTGGGAGGCACAGATCTGTTTAGATCTCAGTGAGTTCAAGGCCAAGAAGCCTGGCAGTGGTGAAACACACCCAGCTCTAGGGATTACGCACCTTTAATCCCAGCACTGGGAAGCATGAGACAATAAGTCTGGGCATAGAAAGGAATTTAAGGCTGGCGAGGCAGTTTACCCTTTATGCTTCCCTTCCATTTCAGCCCGTGCTTCCTTCCCTTTGCTTCTCCTATTCAGTCTTCAGAGTCACATAGACAGGCTCGATGCCTTTGGGCCTGAGGAACTGGCTGTGGCATGTTCCTCTGTTTCTCTGATCTTTCAGCTTTTCCCCAATATCTGGCACCAGGTTTTTATTATAAGGCCAATTAAGATTGGAGCAGCACACTTCTCCCTCTGGAATTGTTTATTCTGGACATCTTACATAAAGGGAATTGTATACTGTGTTGTCTCCTTAACTTGCTTCTTGTTTTGGTTTTCTCTTTGTAACAGTCATAGCTGTCTTGGAACTCACGCTGTAAAACAGGCCGGTCTCCGCCTCCCAGATGCTGAAATAAAAGGCGTGCATCAGCACCACCCAACTTGTCGCTTTTACTTAGCAAAATGCTGTCAAGATTTATGTTACAGAATGTACCATTAAAATGCTTGGGACGGGGAAGAATTCCACTGTATATCACAGAATACTTTGCGAATTCAGGAGACTGCCATTTGGGAGGTTTTCACATTACGATTAACGCCGATATGAATATTTATGTACAATTTTTAGTGCAGAGGCATTTCATTTCTCTAGCTTAGCTCTATAAGACACGATACCACAAGTTAGTTTTTCCAGAACTGTCAATCTGTCACAGCAAGGGCCGCACATAGCTTGGCAGACCGTTTCCTCTTCCCTGATTTCACCACACTCTGCGCAGGCGCACACGTTGACAACAGGGCGGAGCGCCGCCGACGGGCGGTGTCAGCGACCGTTACGGGCGGGGCTGCGCCGGATGTGGCGCGGGAAGCCCGGAAGCGGAGGCCCGCGCCTCCTGGGCGGCGGATTCGAGGGTTTGTAGAGTTTTCTGAGTTGCTGCTGGTGGCTCGCCATGCCGTCTGAGGGTCGATGCTGGGAAACACTAAGGGCGCTGCGCAATTCCAGCAAAGGCCGCCTGCGCTATCACCGCGAGTGGCTGGTGCACTGCGAGGTGAGCGGCGGCCGTCGTCACGCGTTTAACACACTCCCTCGAGGCGGGTGCGAAGGACGGGGCACGGCAATGGGCCCCGTTGCTTTTCTGACTCCTTTGCACACTGCTTTCTCCAACCCGCTCTTTGATCTACGGGCCTTCCACTGGACGGGAAGCCTCCTGCCGGAAGGCGTCAGACTCCAGTCCAGGGTGCGGCGGGTGTCAGCAGCTCAGGCCTTTTCATTCTCTTTATCTGCTTTAAAATTCCACTTGCTGGGACGGTGGTTCTCAGTCTAAGACCTAAGACCATCGGAAAACAGACTGTTTGTATTACGATCCACAACAGTAGCAAAATTAGTTATGAAGTAGCAGCGAAAATAATGTTATGGTTAGTGTCCCCACAACATGAGGAACTGTATTTAAGGGTTGCAGCGTTAGGAGTGTTGAGAACCACTGCACGCAGCTCCAGATTCCTCAGGGAGCGTTTGATGTGATCTCCAGTGCTGCCAATGAAATGATCACCGTTTTATATAACTGACAGACCTATGAAGGGAGCCGTGGTCCTATAACTAGTATTTGCTAATAATGCTTGTTGATGGTCTTTCTAGTCAGTGATACCCATTTGCCCGCCCACTGCCTTCTGAGTGTCTGAGATTATCTGTATTACAGGCTTGAACAACCATATCTTGTGTAGGGATACCTTTGGACTCCAAAATGATAGTTTACTTGAAAATGTTTCACAAGCTGTATTCTGTTTGATGTTTTAAATTGTTTTCGTATTTGCTTTAAAGCAAATACAAGATGGTTTAGGTAGGAAAGGCAATTGCTACACAAGCCTGAAGAGCTGAATAGTTAACGTCTGGAACCCATGTAAAGTTGGAGAACTAACTACAAACTTGGCATCCAGACACCTGCCAACCCCCCCTCCAGTCCCTTGTACATAGATTAAAGTTTGCTCAAATGTATGTTTATATAATATTGTTCCTTTTGGGCAGTGGTTCTCAACCTTCCTAACGCTGCAACCCGTTAATGCTGTTCCTCATGTTGTGGGGACGCCCAATCATAAAATGATGTTTTTGCTACTATTATTAATTGTGATGTAAATATTTGATATGCAGAATAACTGATATGTGACCCCAGAGGGGTGGTGATCTAGTTGAGAACTACTGCTCTGGGAATCGGGGATTGAAGGTCTTTAGTAGCTGAGTCTTGAACTGCTGACATTCCTCCCACTGCTTTCCTCGTGCTAAGATTACAGTCATCTACCCACACAGCTGACTGTTTTTAGAAATATAGCCTGGGTCATGGGGCTGCAGAGATGGCTCAGAGGTTAAGAGCACTGCTTCCTCTTCCCGAGGTCCTGAGTTCAATTCCCAGCAATCACGTGGTGGCTCACAACCACCTATGAGGCCTGGTGCCCTCTTCAGGCATACATTGAAGCAGAACACCATATACAAAATAAATCTTTTATATATATGTATGTGTGTATATATATATATATATATATATATATATAAAGAAATATAGTCTGGGTTATTATTAAGAATATACTTATGCTGATGGGATACCTCCATGAGTAAAGTTGGTTGTTGCATAAGTTTAATGACATTGTTCAGTTCCCAGAACCTATATAAAAATGGATACAAGGACTGACTCTGTAAACTTATCCTTTGACCTTTATATGTACGCTGTGGCACATGAGCCTATACTCACACACTAATAGCAATAATAAATTTTAAAATACTATGAATAGGGCTGGAGAGATGACTCAGAGGTTAAAAGCACTGACTGTTCTTCCAGAGGTCCTGAGTTCAATTCCCAGCAACCACATGGTGGCTCACAGTCATCTGTAATGACATCTGATGCCCTCTTCTGTATATATAAATAAATAAATCTTTTTAAAAAATACTATGAATAAAATAACAGCAGCAATAATAAACCACTGTTTCTGGGTACAGTGACTTATACTTGCAACACTTCAGAAGAAGCAGCAGTAAGGTCAGTTTAGGGTCACCCTCAGTTTGATACCCTGTATCAGAAGCAAAAAGAAGAAAGTCTACTGTATTTTCATGTCTGGTTGTTAATGCAGTTAAGATATCTTCAGTGTTCACTTATTTATTTGCTTGGGCCTCAGTTGTTGAGCAGTTGATATAATGTCTTATATCAGTGAACATACATACAAATAGGCTTTACCTTCCTCTCTTAGGATGTTTTGGAAGAATGCACATCTCTTCCCAAACTATCTTCTTACTCTGGATGGGTGGTAGATCACATCCTACCCAACACCTTACCCCTCATACAAGAGAACTCTACTTCCTCTGATAATTCACCATCCTCAGGATCTGCTTTAGGCTTGGACCAACAATCACTTCTTAAGTCTCCTGTCAGAAGCACCCCAGAATCCCCCTCTCCTTCAACACCAAATGGAACCAAGGTAAGGTTTGAAGACGAAACACCTGTTGGCTAAAAGATTGAAGTGTTTAATACAGTCACATGACAGCAACATTACCCTGGGGAAATGATTGTTTTCTATTGCAACTGTTTGTAGGAACAGTATTTATCATATCACCCTACTGTTCTTGTGTATATTTGTATATGCTTGTGTGTGGAGGCCAGAGGTCAACTTTGGGTATTTATTCTCAAGGGCCTTCATCCTGTTTTTCCAAGGTGAGGTTTCTCTGTGTAATATTCCTATCTGTCCTGGAATTTGCTTTGTAGACCAGACTGGCCTTGAATTCACAGAGATCCAACAACCTCTCTAATGCTGGGATCAAAGGCCTGTGCCACCATGCTTGGCTCACCTTGTTTTTGGGGACAGTGTCTCTCATTGGTCTTGAACTCACCAATTAGGATTAACTGGAATCCTCCAGTCTCCTCTTCCCCAGCCATTATGCAGTTTTATATGGATTTTGGAGATCAAACTTTAGGCCTTCCTGTTTGCACTTTACCAACTAAGCTGTCTCTCCAGCCCAAGAAGAGACATCATTTTATCAAAGAAAACCAGTGTGACATCAGGTATGGTGATGCACACCTTTAATTTTAGCACTTGAGAGACAGGCAGATGGATCCGTGTGAGTTCAAGGCCAGCCTAATCAACATAGTAAATTCTAGGCCTGCTAGAGCTGTCTCAAACTTTTCTTGAGAGTCTCTAAAAAGAAGAAAAGTATTGTGCTTTTTGGCCTTTTGGAGAAGATAAAATGTAGGAGCAGTAGGGGCCAGGAATGGGGAGAGCAAGAGGGAAGAGGAGGAGCAGAGTTGATTGACATCTTGAACAACACAGTGACTCTGACTTGTTTACCACTCTAGCTGGCAGTGTGAACCTGGGCAAATGGGGCCCAAAAGTAAGGCTGCCTTAAGTTTCATGTAATAGCCAATTTTATTTAGACAGTTTATGGTCTGAGTATTGAAAGGAATCACTTGAGTAAATTGTTCAATCACAACGACAAGCTACACGTGGCAAAAACATGTTTTTCCATAGGGACATATAACTAAATAACCAGTTGTAATGAATATTCTGAAATAAACTCACTCCTCTTTGCTGTACGTAGAAGGGGGCACATAAGCACATTCCAAGAACAAATTTGTGTTTTTGAAGAATCTGAGGTCACAGAATGCTTGCCTCATTTTCTTGCAATTTTTTCACAAACACTCAGAAATCCCCTCACATGATTTTTACTGTGTTCCAACATGAACCTAAATTATCTTCATTATTGGTGGTTTATAAGTCCATTATTGGTTCCTAAGTCAGATGTGTTAGGCCTTGGAACTCAAACATACCTCAAAGGATTCTTATCCCGTAGGCAGCAACGTTCAAAGACAAGGCTTTTGAGAGATTGGATCCTCATCTTCAGTAGATTAGTACATTGATGATTCATAACCTGATAGATTGCTAGGGTCGGAAACATAGTAGGTAGCACCAAGTTGAAGGGGGTGGGTACTTCTCAACTAAATCCATTCCCGTGCCTCTTCTTTCTCTTTCCTTTGCTTCCCAGTTACCTTAAGGTGGCTGCTTTTCTCTACTACATGCTTCTGCTGTCATGTTTTGCCTTAGCACAGCCCAGAAACAATCAGCAAGTTGTATCAGGCTTTCTTTTAGACCACCATCCCCCAAATCATGACACAGAGACTTAATAGTTATGAATGCTCAGCCTTATTTTGTGCTAGTACTATTAGCTCTTACAACTTAATCTATTTCCTGTCATTCACATTTTGCCTTAGGGCTTTTACCTTTTCCATCATTCTGTATGTCTTACTTTCCTGCTTCCTTTATGTCTGTCTGTTTGGCCCAGGGGCTTCTCCCTATCTTTCTTCTTCATTCTCTCCTCTCCTTCCTTCTCTCTCTCTTTGTCTCCTAGATTCCACCTCCTGTTTATTCTTTCTGCTCTTCCACCAGACCTGTCCCTCTACTGCCTAGCTATTGCTAGCTATTGGCCATTCAACTTTTTATTAGACCAATCAGGTGCCTTAGATAGGCAAAGCCACACTCTTTACATCATTAAGCAAATACAATATAAGCAAATGTAATACATTTTTACATAGTTAATATTCTAAAACATAAGCAAATGTAACACATCTTTACATAGTTAAAAGTAACATTCCATAACAAAAAGTGAATCAAGTGATCATGTATAGAGACCTGAATCAAAATAAATCTTCCTTTTGGATAATTTTCTAGGAAAACACCTAGAAAACTGCAGTGACAGAAAGCTAGCAAAGAATGATCTTTGCCTATAAAGACAACACAAATTTACCATGTTAAAAACCTCATTTAGGGCTGGAGAGATGGCTCAGCGGTTAAGAGCACTGATTGTTCTTCCGGAGGACCTGAGTTCGATTCCCAGCATCCACATGGCAGCTAACAACTGTCTGTAATTCCAAGAGCTGACACTCTTACACAGTTATACATGCAGGCAAAACACCAATTCACATAAAATAAAAATAAATATTTAAAAAAACTCATTTATTTTTCCATCTTCTGTTTAGAGCACACATGAGTTCCAGCGCACAGAGCCTATTGCACTTCTATCCTCCAGAGCCATCAAAGTGGAAGGCTGTATCCGAATGTACGAATTGGTTCACAGAATGAGAGGAACAGTAAGTGAGACACTGAAGCAAGGAAGGCCACCTTTAACTAGATTCCCAGGGGGAGGATACTCACCTTATGCTAATTGTGATTTGCCATCCACTGAAAGCTCACTTTGGAGGTAGTGTGATTTAAAGGTCAAAAGTGAACACTCAGGTGAAATCTGGTTCCATTTTCTGGCTTTTCTATTTTAAATTTGGGAAAATTACTTAGGCTTTTCTAGTTTTCATTGCAGATGGTCCAGATGTGTCAGATATGTTCATATTATGATAGTTGTATTTCTGCTTCTAAAAGAACACCATTTTAATTAATTTAACTTTGGGACTACTTCCAGCTTGTAACATTTTGCCTGAGTCTGTAATTGAAAACACAGCAAATTAAGATCTTAAAAAAGATGGCAAGAGCCCGGAGAGATGACTTTGTATAAGAGCATTTGCTGTTTAAGCATGAGGATCTGACATCAAATTCCTAACACCCATACAGCTAAGCGTGGCTGTATATGCCTGTAACCCTAGCATTAGCAGGGAGAGAGGCATATTCTGAAAGATGACTGGCCACCCATTTTTAGCCAAATGGTGAGCTTATAGTTTATTGAGCAATCCCATGTCAAGGCAATAGAGATTGTGATAAAGGAAGAGGGTTGACATCTTGGTCTGTACGTTTATACACATAAAATAATGCACATACTACACTACCACTACTCCTATACACACCACACACACACACACACATCTAGAAATAAGCTCAATTGATAGAGTAGTTGGTTAGCATGCACAAAGCCATGAGCTCAATCCCTGGAAGCATATAAAACTGGGCCCATGCTCATATTACCAGCACTAGAGAGGTGTAGACAGGTAGAATTTAAAGGTCATCCTTAGCTACAGAACAAATTTGTGACCAGCAGGGGCTACATAAAATCCTGTTTCAAAGAAAAAGAAAATTCCATTCAAGGACAAGTGCTCTTAAGAAGCAAGCAGTTCCATGTTGTGGAGTCTTCCGGGTTCTAAGGATTGAGGGCAGTGTCAAGGAGCAAATGAGCCACATGGCTGTTCCACTGCAAAAGCAGGTGCTGGTCCTTTTCAGGAGGGCCTGAGACAGTGGCAGGAGGAGCAGGAGCGGAAGGTGCGAGCCCTCTCAGAGATGGCATTTGAACAACTAAAGAGGTTCGATGAGCTGAAGGAACTGAAGCTGCATAAGGAATTCCAGGATTTACAGGAAGTCATGGAGAAGAGGTGAGTCTTTCTGAGTGGCCGCTGCAGATGTCTGTGTGGTCAGCTTGATTGCTTTCCCATAGAAATCCCAAGGTGAAAATTAGTCCTTAAATATCAAAATAAAATAGACAAAGAAGTTTTCAACCTGGAAAGTGACCAACCTTAGGAAGAGGCCTGCTGTGACAGTGAGGGGGAGGGCAGACCATCTCCGGAACCTTCCCTGACTCTGCCTTATTCATCAGTACCAGAGAAGCCCTGGGCCACCAGGAGAAGCTAAAAGCTGAGCATCGACACAGAGCCAAGGTTAGTGCCTGGGAGAATTGGCGTGAGTGTATTGATGACTGACTCTAGCCCTCCGAAAGTTCATCAGACAGTCAACAGACAGCCATTCTAGAGCCCCTGGTCCATGATCATGCTCCTGGACAGTGGCTGTGTAGTAGTTAGTTCTTCCTCACTGTGAAGACAGGGAGAGGGGATGGTTTCAGATGGCTCAGAAAACTACTGCTGTCTGGGTTTTCCCCTTTTTTTCCTCCTCTGGGCTCAGCCTGTGGGGATGGTACTGCCCACATTAGAGCAGGCCCTCTTCCTTTGTTAATCCTCTCTGAAAATGTCCTCAGAAACTTGGAGAAGCATGATTCATTATTCTCCTGGGTTCTTTTTCAAGCCAATCAAGGTGAAAATTGCAGTTAATCTGTGTGTTGGCTTTGTGGAGTTTATTTCCTGCTCTGAGCCCACCTGTGAAAAGATGTAGCTCACCTAGGATTTGAACAGTGTGGAAAGCGAAGGCTCCCTCACTCAGTGACTCAGTGGCTTTTTCAGTAGATTCTCAACCTGAAGCTTCGAGAGGCAGAGCAGCAGCGTGTGAAGCAGGCAGAGCAGGAGCAGCTTCGGAAGGAAGAAGGTCAGGTCCGTCTACGCAGCCTGTACACCCTGCAAGAGGAGGTCCTTCAGCTTAACCAGCAATTGGATGCCTCCAATCAGCACAAGGACCTGCTGAGTGTTGACCTGGCTGCCTTCCAGACCCGAGGCAACCAGCTGTGTAGCCTCATCTCCGGAATCATTCGCACCACCTTGGAGGTGAGGGATCACAGAGTGACTGCTTCAAGTGAGAAACCAAGCTGTTTAAAGTCAAATGTGTTTTGATTTGAAAATAATGCCTGTCTGTTGAAGGAAATACTAGTCATTGCTTGACCAGTGAGGTAATAGCTGGCGACAGAACTTCCTGGTATAAAGTTTGCTAACTTGCATGAGGTCCTGGTAACATAAAATGAAAATCTAGCAAAAGAAAAGATATAACTACATAAAAAAGATTAGATTAAATATATTTTATCTTCATCTTTTTTCATATTTTATATTCTTTTTAAAAAGGTTTTTCTTTTTTTTATTTAATGTTTATTTATTTATCTTATGTGAATTGGTGTTTTGCCTGCATGTATAACTGTGTTAGGGTATCAGATCTTGGAATTACAGACAGTTGTTAGCTGCCATGTGGATGCTGGGAATTGAACTCAGGTCCTCCAGAAGATCAGTCAGTGCTCTTAACCGCTGAGCCATCTCTCCAGCCCTCATATTTTATAATCTAATGTAAAGCCAGAGACAAAAGAAACATTAAGTACAATAGAAAAAAGAGGTGAATAGTTGATAATAAGTACAAGAAAAACTGATGTCATGAAGGAAAATGTTGATATATCTGAGTACATAAAATGTAAAGATACTACAAATTAGGAAATATCTGTTACACTAAAACTTAATGTTCTTAATTCAAAGAATACTCTTGAAATTTAAGCAAAAGGATAAGCTGCTTTCACTTTCCGCTTTTCTCCTACAAAAGAAAATGAGCGTGGCAGATGGTTTTCAAAGCTAAAATGGGGCTTGCCAGATGCCCAGCAGGTAGAGAGAGGCCTTGTTGCAGAGGCTGATGAATCTGAGTTCCCAGCTCACACAAGATAACAGGAGAGAGCCCACCTGCAGAAGTTGTCCAACTTTCTTAACTGGGCTTGCATGTGCATTCAAGGGGGCACACATACACTGTCTAATATCCTACCAAAAACAAAGGCTGAAAAAACCACTAGTAGAAGTTTTACAAATTATAGCTCTGTTCCTGTTACTGAGACAATGTAGCCTTGACTGGCCTCAGACTCTCAGTGCTTTCTTCTTGTCTTGTTAGTGCTGTGGTGCAGACCTGCCTGCACCAGTGCACCTAGGTAAAACCACTAGCGTATTGTCATAACTACCTCCACGTTTTTTCTTTTACATTTTATTTATATGCATATATATGTGTCAGTGTTTATTTATGTACATGTGTGTGGGTTTCCATGGAGGCTAGAAGAGGGTGTCAAATCTGGACCATATAGTTTGAGCCACTTGACACAGATGCCAGGAACCAAACCCAGGTCCTCTGCAAGAACAGCAAGTACTCCTAACTGCAGAGCCATTTCTCTAGCACTTGATTTTTTTTATTTGTGTGTCAGGGTCTTGCTGTATAGCTTGGAACTTAAGGCATTCCTCATGTATCCCTTGAGTGCTGGGATTACTGGTACATGCACCATATACTTAGTTTTATCACAAATGTTTTAAAAAAGATTGCTCTGACCAGTATTGATGAAAGCATCAAAAATATTGTTGGTTGTTATGGATGTCACGATGACATTATTATGTGTGTGTTTGTGTGTGCATATGTGTCATAAAACAACCTGTGGATCCAGTTCTTTCCTACCATTATAGGGATTCCAGGTATTAAATTTAGGTTGTCAGAGTTGGTAAGCAAGTACCGTTGTCCACTGAGCTATTTCAATAGCATTTTTTGATTTTTCTTTTTTCTTTTTTTTTTTAAACAAGGCCTCACTGTATAATGCTGACTGGCCTCAGAGTTGCAGCAATCCTCCTGCCTCTGCCTCTCAGGTGCTAAAATCACAATCATGAACCACCACTCCTAGTTGTATGATAGTAAAACTTTAAGAGAACAGGAAAAGAGTAGGTATCAATATTTGATCATATATAATCACTGGTCCAACAGTTTTACTTTAGAAATATACCGTGTCTGGCATGACTTAGTTCCACAAGGGTACATGGGAAATGAATGTTAAGTATTTTCTCTCACTCTGACAGAGTGGTTATCCCACAGCAGAGCACCAAGCTGAGGCTGAGCAAATCCTGCAGGAAATGCGGGACCTCCTTTCAAATTTGGAGCAGGAGATCACCAGAGCCTATGAAGTCAAGAAGAAGCAGGATGAAGATGAGGCCAGGGTCAAGCTTCAAGCATCACAGGTGCTGCAGGGACCAGGGGCTCCCACCCAGCCCTCTGTGCTCAGCCCAGGCCCAGTGGGGACACAGAATGAAGGTGGGTTTGGTATGGATGCAGTTCTTAAACTGTTTAAGTTTTAGAATATCTTAAAAAAAAAATGTGTCATAATACAGAATGGCCCAGTGCATCGGAACTTTTACATAATGTGTTTTGTTGATTGGAACCAATTTCAGATTCTAACACTTTGCACAGGACTTTGAAAAGTCTGTTTATGTCTAATGGATGTATTATTCCAAATATTGCTACTGCTACGTATTTTATTTTAAAGAATTGTTAAAGATTTATTTATGCTCTTTTCTCTTTCTGTCTGTCCCCTATTCTACTCTTTCTCTTTTCTCCTGCCCTCCTGCTCCTTAATAAACCTAATATGGCTCCCTTGGGTTATTTATTTATTTTGTTTTTGTTTTACCTTTGTGTATATATGTGCACTACATGTGTACCTGGTGCTCACAGAGGCCAGAAAAGAGCATTGAATCCCCTGGAATTGAAGTTACAAGGAATTGTGAGCCACTATGTGAATTCTGGGAACAAGATAGCTCTCTTCTTCTCCAAGAGTAGCAATTGCTCTTTTCAGAATTTTTTTTTAAGGATTTTATGTAATGCATGTAGCTGCTGAACTGCTGCAATCTCTCCAGCCCCACTGCTAAGTCATATGTGCAGAGAGCCTTGTTTATGTTTGAGAGTCACATAGTATGTGTTTAGCAAGTAAGTCACTGCAATCTGTTTCTACCTGTACCGCAGTGTGGCCTTAGCAGACAACCTTTCTATGTCTGTTTTTTTCAGTGGTTCTAGTGGTATCTACTTCATAGTGTGATTGTGACCCCTAAAGCAGCCAGTCCATAGTGCAGTGCTTAGAATAGTCTATAGCTCATATGGCATATTAAGTAAGCTCGCTGTCAGTTAAGGCTTGTCTTTTATTCTCAGACCTGCAGGTGAAGGTACAAGATAGTACAATGCAGTGGTATCAGCAACTTCAGGATGCATCTGCCAAATGTGTGTTGGCCTTTGAGGGCCTGACCAACAGCAAAGACAGTCAGGTAGGGGAGAGTTGGGTGGCCATCATTCTGATAGTGTGCCCCACAGCCTGATGTCCTGAAAGAATGTACTTGGTGTGACATGTTCCCTCATTCTAAAGACATGTGCCCAGCTCTTCGAAACACCATCTATCAAGTCACCATTGTCTTTTGGCAGGCCAAAAAAGTAAAGATGGATTTGCAGAAGGCAGCCACCATCCCAGTGAGTCAGATCTCCACCATTGCAGGTGGGTCAGATAGGTATGAACATTGTATTTCACCTCACTGTCTTATTTTTGCAAGTTTTGCTTTGAGCTTCTTCCTTTCTTTCTTTCTTCCTGTCTTTCTTTCTTTTGGTTTTTTGAGAGAGAGGTTTCTCTGTATAGGTTTGGAGCCTGTCCTGGAAATCACTCTGCTGGGGAGGGGAGGGGGCTTAAACTCACATAGATCCATCTGCCTCTGCTGGGATTAAAGGTGTGCACTACCACCACCAGCACTGCAGCTGCTTTGAGGATTTTACACAAAATGTTTTTTTCCAGGGATAGGGATGTGGCTTAGTGGCAGAGCACTTGTCAAGTATGTGAAAAGGCCTGGGTTTCATTCCTACTGCCACAAAATAAAACAATTCTATGTTGCATCCCCATTTTTTTCTCTTTTCCTCTTCAAACAGAAGACAACTGGGTCTAGTTGTACAGGCCTATAAACCTAGCTGGTTGAGGGAAGGTTGAGGCTGTAGGATCATAAATTCAGTTGTACCGCAGTATCAAGTACAATGGACTGAGACCTTATCTCAAAAGTCAGAAGGCACCCAGAGATGCAAGTAGTAGAACACTCAGGCATGTGTTAGGCCTAACTCAATCCTCAGTAGCATAGAAAAGAAAAAAGGAATATTTGTTGACTCTCTTTGGAGAGGTTCACAGGATTTTATTGCGAACCCAGAGGGGGACAGGATGAGACCTGGGGGAGGTGCTAAGGAAGAGCTGCAGAGAATAAAGAGATCACATGCCAAAGCCACTGACCAATTTTTAATCTTTATTTATTTATATATTTTGATTTTTTTTGAGACAGGTGTTTCTCTGTGTAGCTCTGGCTAAATTAGAACTAGCTCTGTAGACCAGGCTGGCCCTCAGCTCACAGAGATCTGCTGTTTTATTATTTATTTATTTTTGATGGTGTGGGGGTTTGAAGGCCTAGTGTCCTCTACTGATAAACTACTGATTCTGTTTACTTTATTGAGTTAATGGGCTACTGTCTAATCCAGGCTGTTCTTGAATTCATGTTAACCTGATGAGTGTTTTTTATTTCAGACATGTGCCATAACATTTGATTTCTGTGTATTTTTTAAGGAATTTTTTTTAAATTTATTTATTTTTTAATTTTATGTGAATTGGTGTTTTACCTGCATGTATATCTGTGTAAGGGTGTCAGATCTTGGAATTACAGACTGTTGTTAGCTGCCATGTGGATGCTGGGACTCGAACTTAGGTCCTCCAGAAGAACAGTCAGTGCTCTTAACCACTGAGCCATTGAGACAGCCACAAAATAAATATTTTTTTAAAAAAGAACAACAGTCAATAAGTGGGACCTCCTGAAACTGGGAAGCTTCTATAATGCCAAGGACACAGTTAATAAGACAAAATAACAGCCTACAGAATGGGAAAAGATTTTCACCAACCCTACAAGTGACAAAGGACTAATCTCTAAAATATAGAGAGAATTCAAGAAACTAGAGCCCCAAATCCTAAATAACCCAATTAAAAACTGGGATCAGAACTAAAAAGGGAATTCTCAGCAGAAGAATTACAAATGGCTGAAAGGCACTTGAAAAAAATGCTCAACATTAGCCATCAGAGAAATGCAAATCAAAACAACTTAGACATACCACCTTACACCTGTCAGAATGGCTAAGATTAAAAACACAGATGACAGCCTATGTTGGAGAGGTTGTGGAGTAAGGGGAACACTCCTCCATTGTTGGTGGGAGTGTAAGTTTGTTCAGCCACTCTGGAATGCTGTATGGAGGTTTCTCAGAAAACTTGAAATCACTCTCCCCAAGGATCCATCAATACCACTATTGGGCATATACCTGAAAGACGCACATTCACACCCCAAAAGCATTAGCTCAACTATGTTCATAGCAGCATTGTTCATAATAGCAAGAACCTGGAAACAACCTAGATGCCCCTCAACTGAGGATTAGATTAACAAACTGTTGTACATTTACACAATGGAGTACATCAGCAGTTAAAAAAAAAAAAAAAAAGATATTCTAAAATTCGAAAGCAAATGGATGGATTTGGAGAATATCCTCCTGAATGAGGTCTCACAATCCCAGAAGGATAAGCAGGGGATGTACTCACTCATTAATGGACTTTAAGCAAAAGCTTTTTTTTTAAAAAAAAAAAAAAAACAAAAAAAACAAAAAAAACCACCTTATCTATTTATTTGTCTTGGTGCTTGCCTCGAACTGGGAAGTGGAACTACAGACAGTTGTGAGCTGCCATGTGGGTGCTGGGAATTGAACCCCGGTCCTCTGGAAGAGCACTCAGTGCTCTTATCTGCTGAGCCATCTCTCCAGCCCCAAGGATGGATTTTGATGCTTTGTGTTGTCACTGCATCATAAAAAAGATTGATGTGGGCTGGAGAGATGGCTCAGTGGTTAAGAGCACCGTCTGCTCTTCCAGAGGACCCAGGTTCAATTCCCAGCACCCACATGGCAGCTAACAACTGTCTGTAGTTCCAGTTCCAGGCAAACACCAAGGCAAATAAATAAATAAATAAATAAAGTTTTAGAAAAAAAAAGATTGATGTTAGCAATCTTTAATTTAATAAGTGGTGCACACTTTTAATCTCAGCATTCAGGGGCCAGATATCTATGAGTTCAAGGCCAGCCTGATCTATAAAGTGAGTTCCAGAACAGTTAGGGAAGGTTACACAGAAAAACCATTTTGAAAAACCAACAAAAGAAGATTGATATGAAATTGTAAATTATTTTGGCACGTTCTCATGTAGATTAGGCTGGTCTCAAACTCATTACATGGCCATACTCAACACGAACATGAGGTCTGATCTTTTTACCCCTACTTCCCATGTACAAGAGTTAGTATAAATGCACACAACCATGTCCAGATGCAGTCTTATCTTTATGTTGCTTTTTCTTTCCTACCCAGGTTCAAAACTGAAGGAGGTCTTTGAAAAGATTCATAGCCTGCTCTCTGGAAAGCCTGTCCAATCTGGTGGACGTTCTGTGTCTGTCACTCTTAACCCACAGGGGCTGGACTTTGTCCAGTACAAACTAGCAGAGAAATTTGTGGTGAGAAACCTTGTCATTGGGGTATAGGCAGAAGAAGCTAGTGGGCAGTGTTGGACCTTGCTGTGATATTATTTTGAAATTGTGCTCATCTTGTGTTCCTAGAAACAAGGTGAAGAGGAAGTGGCCTCTCACCATGAAGCAGCATTCCCCATTGCAGTGGTGGCATCTGGTATCTGGGAACTCCACCCCAAAGTGGGGGACCTTATTCTTGCTCATCTTCACAAGAAATGTCCCTACTCTGTTCCTTTCTACCCAGCTTTTAAGGAAGGGATGGCTTTGGAGGACTATCAACGGTGAGATTGTTTTATCCTCTCTCACTCACTTTAGGGAGAGGAGGAGAATATAAGAATCTGGATTCATTTTTACTCTTTCTCACAGCTCCTTCTCTGTGCTTTAAATGTCCTGTCATTTGTCAGAAACAAAGTGTCTTAAATCATGATTGGTATTGCACATCTGTGATCCCAGGATTTGGAAGGTTAAGGCAAGTGGGTTTCAGGTTAGCCTGAAAAAACCCTGTCTCACAAAAAAAGGGGAGAAAGTAATGTTTTTCACAAATTGTACATCTTTTGGGATTTGTAGATTTTTTTGGGGGGGGTGTTAGTAATTGATAATCATATCGATTACTGGGAAGAATATAGGATCTAGGATCCTGAGTCTTAGAATTTATTCTTCTTACAGCTTTGCAAAATAAGGTAAGTCATTTAGATCTCATTAAGAATCTGTCTTTGGGGGCTGGAGAGATGGCTCAGCGGTTAAGAGCACCGTCTGCTCTTCCAGAGGACCCGGGTTCGATTCCCAGCACCCACATGGCAGCTAACAACTGTCTGTAGTTCCAGTTCCGGGCAGACACCAAGGCAAATAAATAAATAAAAGTGTTTTTTTTTTTTAAAAAAAAAAAAAGAATCTGTCTTTGTTAGGGTTACTATTGCTGTGATGAAACACCATAATCAAAAGCGAATTGGAGAGGAAAGGGTTTATTTCATTCCCATTCCTGTATCGAAGTAGGTAGAGCAGGAACTCAAGTGAGACAGAGATTTGAAGGCAGGAGCTGATGCTGAGGTTGTGGCAGAGTGCTGCTTAGTGGCTTGCTCTGCATGGCTTGTTCAGCCTGCTTTCTCATAGCACCCAGGACCACCAGCCCAGGGGTAGAACTACCCACATGGGGCTGGGCCCTTGCGCATCAGTCACTAATTAAAAAAATGCCCAACAGGCTTGCCTACAGCTGCTTTACAAAGGTGTTTTCTCAGTTGAGGTTCCCTCTTCCCAGATGACTCTTCTTATGTCAAGGTGACAAAACCAGCCAGTACCACGGCAGTTTTCCTATTTGTGAGTTCATTGGAAAGTTTGCTTTGCTGAGCTAAATTTTATAAATTGAAATTTGATCATGGATACCATGCTTTGTACAGATATAATAATAATATATAATAATGCAAAGTGCTACTAGTAATACCTTAAGCCATAAAAAGAAACTTCTTTGTCACCCTCATTTGGCCTTGTCGTTCTGAATCTTATAGGATGCTGGGCTACCAAGTGACTGATTCTAAGGTGGAGCAACAGGACAACTTTCTAAAACGAATGTCTGGGATGATCCGTCTCTATGCTGCCATCATCCAGCTCCAGTGGCCATATGGAAATCGGCAGGAGGTAAGTAGAACAGTCTGATGTTGTTGAGGAGTGGTAGCCCAGCACCCACAGCTACTACAGCGTTTGTATTAGTCAGCTCTCTGTTACTGAGATAAACAGCTAACAAGAAGGAAACATCCACTTTGCCTGATGGATGCCTCTGCTTGGATGAGGACATTTGTGAGAGCTTCTTTCAGTTTCACTGCCCTTCATCCAGTTGCCTTCGGAGCCGTGAAGCATCACAGTAAAAGCATGGGCAGAGCAAAACTGCTAAGGGCACTTGGCTAATGAAGGATGCAAAAAGCTTCTGGGGATGTCTCAGTATCCCCTTCAAGAGCATGTCCCCATGACCTAACTTTCCACTGGGCTGCACTTCTTAAAGATCCCACAGTAGTGCCATAGGCTGATGGCCAAGCCTGTAACTTGGTCTTTGCGGACTCTTGCAAGCTGTCCTTCAGAGAGGCTCTGCTGTGGAGTGATGGGTAAAGAGTATGGTAGCCTCATGGGCATATTTTAGAGAAGTGGATGTTAATTCTTAGGCAAATTTTTTGAGTCAACAAGAAAGTTCAGTTGCTCCCTCAGCTGAGGCCATAAAGAACTAATCTTAGAACAGAGTCCACAAGTCATAACATTTATGAAAGTTTCAGCCAGCTGTGGTGTACTGCCTGTAATTCCAACACCAGGAAGCTATAACAGATGGATTGCAAGTTCCAGATCACTCTGGACTGCACAGTGAGGCGCTATCACTACAATACCAAAATCAGACAAAAAGTCAAGGGGGCTGAGCAGGCAGGGGCTTAGTGACACGCCTTTAATGCCAGCATTTAGGAGACAAGACAGTGAGTTTAATGCCAGTTTATTCTTCATAGATGTTCCAGGCCACCCAATGCCTCAGGACAAAAACATAAAAACAACCTCCAAAACCAAAATCAACAAAGTCAGGAGAAATGGTTTACCTCTATACTCTTGTCTTGGGAGAACAGGGCAGGGAAGATTGCCATGAGTTTGAGGTCAGCCTGGACTAAAAGTTAACACTCCATCTGAAAACAAACAAACCACAAATTCCTTGAACATGAAGCTGATGCGTATATATCAAAGGAATTCTGTAAAGAATTTGTGGGAGCCTGCACATGGATCAAAATATTTCAAAAAATGATTTCCTTAGTTTTGGATCTTTCTGTTGTCTTGTATGCATGGGCCCTTGTGATCTTGGAGTTCATGTCTGGTGACTGCATAATTACACTGAGAGTTTATTCTGTGAATAAAATGAGATGAAGGCATGACACCGCTGCTTTCCTTCCAGGCTCATCCTCATGGCTTAAATCATGGATGGCGCTGGTTGGCACAGATCTTAAACATGGAGCCTCTGTCAGATGTGACAGCCACTCTCCTATTCGACTTCTTGGAGGTAATTTTGCTACCAAGTGAGAGAAAGCCAGTGGTTGAGGTGCCATCAGGACATGGGATACGATAATGGGGAAGCAGCATAGACGTGGAGCCAAGTAGTGAACAGTGTCAGTCTACTGTCACCCAGCTTTTTCTGAGCCATGAGACAGCCCTCGCTTCCACTTTTCCTCTCACTAGCCTCGACTTCTCTTAGGCTAAGATAGACCATGTCTTTGCTTTATAATGGGAGGTCCCTGTAGGCTTTATAGTCGGCAAAGAAAACAATTCAGGTGAGGGAAGAATGAAACTCAGTTCAGCCTGGTGCTAGGCCAGGACTTTTTGGAGTCTGACATTAACTCATTTTTTTTCTTTTTTTTTGGCCATATTTAAGCATGACACAGTTGGAAAAAAGTTTTCAGATAACAACTCAGCCCCATGGTACAACAAAGCTTAAGACATGTTTACATTGAAGCTCTTTACAAAGTACATATTGCTTCAGCCCAGAAATGGTTTCTGTTGACTTAAAAAAACGCTCAAGATGAGGATCTAGGGAGAATGACCGAGGTAAACATGTCTGTGTGTGTCAGGGTTGGCCTGTCCCTAAGGTAACATGGAAGTCACTTTTAGGCTGTTATAGAGCACAAGTGACATCTCTCACAAGGATAAGTTTTATGGCCTAGGAGCAATGCTCAAGGTTTAGGGGGACAGGGTCTGGGATAAGTAAAACATCAGTTCAGTGACATGGAAGCTGAGCCTGGATCACCAGGTTGTAGACTATTCATTCCCAACATTCCAGAAGGAAGACAGCTTAGAATGCTCTCCTTTGAAGAATGCCTTCTAGTTGAACTTTCCAGGCTTCTCCTTTACTGGTGTGTGTGCAAAAGCACTTTTTGTTCTCTACAGTAATGTATATCCTAGCCCAAGTAAAACGCAGACTTCATATTAGGGATATAGCATTGAGTAGTGGAGCTGTAGTACACTGTGCAGGTGAGTCTCTTAAGACACTGAAAATAGGAACAAGATCACCAGGCACCCATACACCCTGGTCTAGTCTTCTATAAATGTTCTTGCTTTGTAAGTTTAGTTTCATTCTCTGTGCACGTGAGGATGCTAACTTTCCTGGGCTGTCACACAGTCTCAGTTTGGTTACCCAGTATGGAGGGATCAGTATCCCACTGTTCTCCTATTTTCTGGGGAGAAAACGCTAGCTTGGGTCAGGTGAGTCTCCCTTCCTCGAAGCTTCATATATTTCTGCCCTTAAGAAACCACCACTGGATCTTCTGGAAGGGCAGTCAGTGCTTCCCACCAGGTTCAATTTCTAGCACCCACATGGCAGCTCACAATTGTCTATAACTCCAGTTCTGTGGCACATGAAAAATAAAAATAAATACATAATTTATTTAAAAAAAAAGAAAGAAAGAAACCACCCGCTATAACTCTCTGGCCTGGAACTTACTTCATGGAACAGGCTGGCTTTGAGTTCTACTTGTCTTTGCCCTCTGAGTAATAGGATAAAGGCATTCACTACCACACCCAGCTGAAGTAGCCACTTCTGAATAAGCTTCAGGGAACGGGATATGGTACTCACATGGTTATAATCCCAGTACAAGGGAGGATCACAAGGTTGAGATCAGCCAGGGCTAACCAGTGAGGCCTCGGGTCAAATGAATGAATGCTGTGAGTTTATGCCCTGACAAATCTGAGGCGCTTAGAGCGACCTGTAGTTCTCATAGTTCTTAGTGTCTTAGAACTCCTGAAGTCATGGTGTATCAACATTGAGCCTGAGTCTATGAGATAAGGAAGAACTGAGAGGAATACCATGAAGTATTTGTTAAGCCTTGACAGGTTGACGTAAGTGGAAGTATACAATAAGCTGTACAAAAAGTTGATTTTTTTTTCTTTAATGTTATAAAGAGACTTAGGGTCTTGTACCTGCTAGACAATGCCCACAAATGATGTTTTGATAGGAGTCATAGTCCAAGGAGTGACTGTGCTTTTCTCATGAGTTAATTTTTGTTCTTTGCTCACAGATTTTTTCTTTTTTTTAAGAGACAGGGTTTCTAGTGTAACAGTCCTGGCTGTCCTGGAACTTGTTTTCTAGACCAGGCTGGCCTCACACTCACTGATACCCACCTGGCTCTGCCTCTCAAGTGCTGGGGACTAAAGGTGTGTGCCACCAGCGCCTGGCTGCTCTCACAGTTTTCACTTTCCCTCTAGGTGTGTGGGAATGCTCTCATGAAGCAGTACCAGGTCCAGTTCTGGAAGATGATACTTCTCATCAAAGAAGACTACTTTCCCAGGTATAGGCTTGTTGAGTGGACCACTGGGGAGTTAGTTGGTAATACTTGGAAGCCAGGTACTATGAAATCCTAAGTGCTAGTGCATTGTGTGAGTGAGTGAGTTTTTATTTTCATTTTCTCTTGTTCTTTTGTCTAGTTTTGAGTCTCTGGAACCCAGACTGTCCAATCCTGTCTCAGCCTTTTTTTAAAATT
Source organism: Sigmodon hispidus (assembly GCA_004025045.1). NCBI lineage: Eukaryota > Metazoa > Chordata > Mammalia > Rodentia > Cricetidae > Sigmodon > Sigmodon hispidus. The sequence continues at coordinate 100,692 of PVIH01006978.1, forward strand.
TTTTTAATTAAAGATTTATTTATTTATTATGTATATAGTATACAGAAGTGGGTACCAGATGTTATCATAGATGGTAATGAGCCACCGTGTGGTTGCTGGAAATTGAACTCAGGACCTCTGGAAGAATAATCAGTGCTCTTAACCTCTGAATCATCTCTCCAGCCCTTTTTTAATTTTTTGAGACTTGGTTTCTGTTTATTAGCCCTGGCTGTCCTGGAACTCAATGAGATCCACCTGCCTCTGCCTCCCAATTGCTGGGATTAAAGGCAGGTGCTGCCACCACCACCACCTGGCTTTTTTTACTTTCTAAAGATTTTATTTATTCATTATGTATACAACATTTTGCCTTCATGTATCCCTACACACCAGAAGAAGGCACCAGACCTCATCGTAGATGACTATGAGCCACCATGTGGTTGCTGAGAATTGAACTCAGGACCTCTGAAGGAATAGCCAGTGCTGTTAACCTCTGAGCCATCTCTCCAGACCCCCCCTTTTTACTTTCATTTATTCTTCTCTCATACAATGTATCCAAACTGCAGTTTTCAGACCTCCTCCTTCAACTCCCTCTTCCCCAAATCCGCTCTCCCACTCCCTGCTCCATTCAGAAAAGAGCAAGCCTCCTAAGGATATTAACCAAACACCTCACAACAAGGTATGATAAGACCAAGCACAAACCCTTCCATCAAGGCTGTTTGAAGCAACCCAGTAGGTGGACAGGATCCCAAGAGCAGGCGAAAGATTCAGAAACCCCCAGTCCCACTGTCAGAGTCCCTCCCAAAATCCTATGCTAACAACCAGAACATAGTACATGTGGAGAACCTATTATAGGCCCAGGCAGATTGCTGATTCAGTGTGAGCCCTGCTTAGTGGATCACATAGGCCACACACTCTTGTGTCTTCACTGGTTCCTACAATTCTAGCTCCACTTCTTCTCCAAGGTTTATCAAACTCTGAGGAGAGAGACCCTATGGATGTCTCCAACCTGGGCTGGCTTTCTACCTAATGTTTGGCTGTGGATCTTGTGCATGTTTTGTGTTTAAAATTACATTTGTTTGTTTTGTTTATTGCTGGGGCTGGGAGTGAGGCTTGTATTTGCCAAAGCACCTAGAAACTGAGTTTTTCCTTTCACCTGTGGGTTCCTGAGATCAAACTCAGGTAAGTCAGGCTGGTGGCAAGGACTTTAACCCCCACTGAGCCATCTTGCCAGCCCAATGTGTGCTATAAGTGAAAAATGAGTTGGGGTCAGTGGTTGAGCATGTGCCTAGCATGAGCAAGGGCCTGATCTTATTAAAGATAATATTGCTGGACAGAAATGGTTCACTCCTTTAATTCCAGCACTTATAGGGCAGAGACATGCAGAGTAAGGTCACTCTGGTCTTACATAGCTAGTTCCAGGACATCCAAGACTAAACAAAGAAACCCCATCTCAAAAAACCAGAAAGAAGAGGGGAGGTATTTTTCAAATATTTTCAACTTAATCAGTGAGCCGTCTCTCCAACTTTTTAATCTTTTCTAATATTTGAGTAAATGATTTTGAGTTTCAATGCAAATATCTTTTAAATATTGTTTCTTAAGGGAAAATATAAATTAGGAAGATGTTGAACTAAGATATTTGATGTTGGGTATGGGTTGTAGGGTACTCATCTAGCATATTCTATGCTCTGTTCAAACTATTATATGCATTCACTCATGCACCACTGAAAAGATACTGACTTTTAAAAAGGAGGGGTTGGAACAAGATCTGTAGCCAGCATGGCTGGACCTCCACACTCTCCTGCTAGGAGAGAGAGAGAGAGAGAGAGAGAGAGAGAGTGTTGGGTGTTAGGTGTACATATGCACATGTAAATCAGAGGTCAACATTGGGTATTCCTATCACTCTTCACAATGTCTCTCATGAACCTAAAACTCTGATTTGCCAACTGACTGCTACAAACTCTAGGATTACTGGTACATGTTCCCACCTCTGGCTTTTCATGTGTGTTCTGGGGATGGAACTCAGCTCTTCATGCTTATGTAGCATGCACTTTACCAGCTGAGCCATGTCTCTAGCCCTTCTTTGTTTTGTTTTTTGAGAGGGTCTTTACTCTCTAGTTCAGCTGAACTTGGAACATACTATACAGCCTAAGGTGAAACTGAATTCCTGATGCTTTGCTTCATGTATGCTAAAGGTTAGTGTACATGACCATGCCTGGCTCTGATGTTTAAATGTTCTTTTCTAAACTTCCTCATATAATCTGGGATCATGGTTACAAGTCGTCATGAACTGAACCATGAAGCTGAATTTGTCCTTGAGTCAGTTGACGAAACTGATCTGCCTAGCAGATTGCCTGACTGTGGTTTTCACCTGTTCACTTGAAGTACTCTTAAAGTCATGGGGATTTCAAATGGAAGAAGGTGGTGGCTGCACTCATCCTACTGAATCACCAAGACCTCAGAAAGAACAGCATGCCCCTCTCCTTTGTCCCTTTGGAAGAATGACAAAGACTATTTAGACGAGCAGTCAACATTCTTTTGTTGTTGTTGAGTTTTTTAGTTAGTTTGGGTTTTTTGTTGTTGTTGTTTTTGGTTTTTGAGACATGGATTCTCTGTGTAGCCCTGGCTGTCCTGGAACTCAACTCTGTAGACCAGGCTGTCCTCAAATTTTGATCCATCTGCCTGCCTCTTGAGTGTTGTGATTAAAGATGTGCATCACCACTGCCCAGCACAGCCAGCATTCTTTGGAAGAGTCAGTGGACTTAGTCCTCACCAAACTATAGTGTGGAAATGGATCACAGGTGGAATTCACATCCCCCTTCCTCCCATTACAGAATTGAAGCCATCACAAGCTCAGGACAGATGGGTTCTTTCATACGTCTGAAGCAGTTCTTGGAGGTAAGATGTTCTATTCCAACATACCTAAACTGTAGCCTGAGACACACTTGTGTCCCAGAGTCTTGGGCTTCCAGACCTGATAGCTATCTCTTCCTTATTCTCATACTCTGCCTTTTGTTAATAATTACCCTTGAATTTAGACCAAAGTATGCCGTTTCATCACCGCATACCATTCTTCACATTGCCTGTCAGGCAGCTGTCCTAAAAGAGTAGTAGGCTCCCTGGTGGTCTAGTGGGCGCTCTCACCACCATGGCCCGGGTTCGATTTCCAGTCAGGGAAGCCTCTGTTCTTGGGGCTGGAGAGATGGCTCAGAGGTTTAGAGCACTGACTGCTCTTCCAGAGGTCCTAAGTTCAATTCCCAGCATCCACATGGTGGCTCACAACCATCTGTAATGACATCTGGTGCCCTCTTCTGTACTCTGTATACATAATAAATAAATATTTTAAGAGTAGTAGATTACCATATATGTAACAAATCTCTCACAAACTTTTTTTTTTCTTGTCAACCAAGGGTTTTCTGATAGTCTCAGGTGTAGGGACTACTGAGTGTGGCTACTTTGGCCATGAGACCAAACTGCATCTTCAGTTGGATTTTTCCTTTATTTCCAAGTACCAAGACATTTTAAAGGGTACATTTTAACAGATCATATAGAGCTCTGTAGTAGGTCTGTGAGGTAGCTCACTAACTGCCTACTTCCAGCTGTCTATAGAATATCACTGGTGGGGGGCTGGAGAGATGGCTCAGCGGTTGGGAGCACCGTCTGCTCTTCCAGAGGACCCGGGTTCGATTCCCAGCACCCACATGGCAGCTAACGGCTGTCTGTAGTTCCAGTTCCAGGCGGACACCAAGGCAAATAAATAAGTAAATAATAAATAAATAAAGTTTTAAAAAAAAAAAAAAAAAAAAAAAAAAGAATATCACTGGTGGCCAATGAGACCGCGCTATGGGGAAGCAGGGGGGAATGCCTCAAAATAATTATTCGATTTAGTCTTCCACAAACCCATTAGGTCTTTCTTGTCTGCTCTTTCTGTACTCTAGGCCTTGTCCCTCAGTGTCTCCCCATTGTTAAATGTTAGAGGCAACTTTGTCAGAAATTCATCCTGTTTTCTTCATTTTTTTATATCCAGAAATGTCTGCAACGCAGGGAAATTCCTGTCCCCAAAGGCTTTCTGACTTCCTCCTTCTGGCGCTCCTAATGTCCCTCCATCATCAGGCATCACATCATGTTGCAGGAGGAAGCAACAATAAAGCAGCTGAGACAGCGGGTGTGGAAGAAATCATGTCAATTTTAGAACTTCGTCAGTGTGTTTTTATATATGTTTGTACCATGTGAATAAGATTTTTACAGCTCACAGCCTTTTGTCAGTCTATGGTCAGACTTGGTGGCTCCTCTAGGTGTCATGGACAGAACAGAACTGGCCTTTTTTATTTTCACAAGTTATGCACTTGGCTGCATCCTTTGTCTCTAATATCTTTCAGAAAGTTGCTGATTCTTTATCTGTAACCCTCTGAGCTGGAGCAAGCCCACCATTTTCACTTTTGCCCTCTGCCCCATCCCTTTTCATACACATAGGTAGAAAGAGTAAATCTCTTAAGATTCCCTTTAAAGGATCATGCGATGTTTAAGGCCAGTCTCTTCTATGTAGTCTGGATATGCGGTAACGTGCTTTATACTTTATGGCTTGTAAACTACCTACCTGTGT
>PVIH01006979.1:0-50734 GCA_004025045.1 Sigmodon hispidus
AAAAAAAAAAAAAAAAAAAAAAAAAAAAAAAAAAAAAAAAACCAGTGTATAGAATGGGAAATTTTTTTACCAACCCTACAAGTGACAGAGGACTGATCTCTAAAATATATAGAAAACTCAAGAAAGCCCTAAATAACCCAATTAAAAATGGGGTTCAGAACTAAAAAGGGAATTGTCAGTAGAAGAATTACAAATGGCTGAAAGGCACTTGAAAAATTGTTCAACATCTTTAGCCATCAGAGAACGCAATTCAAAACAGCTTTGAGATACCACCTTATACCTGTCAGAATGGCTAAGATTAAAAACATAGATGACAGTCTATGTTGGAGAGGATGTGGAGCAAAGGGAACACTCCTCCATTGTTGGTGGGAGTGTAAATTTGTTCAGCCACTCTGGAATGCAGTATAGCAGTTTCTCAGAATACTGGGAATCAATCTCCCCAAAGTTCCAGCAATACCATTATTGGGCATATTCCCTAAAGATGCTTATTTGCACCCCAAAAGCACTAGCTTAACTATGTCCCTAGTAGCATTATTCATAAAAGCAAGAATGTTGAAACAGCCTAGATGCCCCTCAACTGAAGAGTAGATTAACAAACTGGTACATCTACACAATGGAGTACTACTCAGCAGTTAAAAAAAAAAACAAAAAAAAGATATCCTAAAATTTGCAGGCAAATTAATGGAATTGAATACTCTCCTGAGCGAGGTGTCACAATTCCAGAAAGATAAGCAGGGGATGTACTCACTCATTAGGGGACTTTAAACAAAAAGCAAAGAACACCCAAGCTGCAAACCACAACCACTGAACAGATTGGGATCTGAAGGAACTTAAGAGAGATATATAGGGAGTTTCCTAGGAAAAGAAAATAGAGAATATATCCTTAGCTAATTGGAAGCATAAGGGGTTGCAACCACGCAGAGGTAAGAATAAATCACAAGAGAAGGAGATGACTAAGCAAGAAGAACAATAAGGAGAGGGAGAGAAAAAAAAGAGATGGAGATCTTAATAGAGGAAGCCAATGTGGGGTTTGAAAAAGACCAGGTGCTAGGATAACCTACAAGAACTCATAGGATGTCCCTGAATAGGTCTCCAACTAATAGTGAAGGTGTTGCCTAAACAGGACTTCCTCCATAATCAAATGAATAACCACCCTAAGTGCCATCACAGATCCTATGTCCAACAATGAATAGAGGTAGAGACGGGGATACATGACTGAGCACTGGGCTGAGTCACTGGTCCATCTGATAGCCAGGCAGGAGACTCTATATGACCAAGGGGATAAGACTATGAGGAAAATTCTCATAGTGATGCCTGGCTGGAGCTCTGGGGAATTCACTAAATCAAGAACAGCCACCTGGGAACCATCTGGAAAAGGAACTAAGCCCTCCAAGGATAGGCAACTGTCCACTGACATGGGCAGTATGTGGAGTCTCAAAGGGAGGAGGTTCAGACTGTGTTTCTGTGTATAGACTGGCACCTTGGAGCCCATTCCTTCCAGAGGACACCTAACCCAGTTTTAATATTAGAATGAGGAGATCAGACTTGCCTGGAGTGGATGCTGAGCTAATCCAAGAGGTCCGGGAGGGGTCAGAAGCAGGAAGAGAATTGAAACAAAGGGAAACATGGATAAAAAAGACTTTTCTATAAAAATAAAGAAAGAAGAAAAACAAAAAAATATATACAGACTGATGTAATTCGGCAGTTTTTTTTTTAAATCTAATATCTTTCCCAGCTGTTGTTCATTTTTTATTAGCATTTAAAAATTTTAAAGTTAATAAAGCACTGTGTAATTTATTTTGAGGGGGTCATTTTACCCCCTTTCTGTTTACTTTTTATTTTTTTAAAGATTTATGTAGCTATTATGTATTCATTCCACCTCCACATATGCCTACACACAAGAAGAAGGCACCAGATCTCATTATAGATGGTGGTGAACCACCATGTAGTTGCTGGGAATTGAACTTAGGACCTCTAGAAGAATAGGCAGTGCTCTAACCTCTGAGCCACCTCTCCAGCCCTCTTTCTGTTTATTAAGCATATCTTTTAAAGTGCAATTAGATCTTTTTATAACTGCTTGTTTGTAGGATTGTATGATATATCTGTAATATGTTCTATATTATTTTTGTTTGTTTCGTTTTTTGAGGCAGGATTTCTTTATGTAGCTCTGGCTTTCAGGACCAGGCTGGCTTCAAACTCACTGAGGTCCACCCGCCTCTGCCACCACTGCCTAGCTCATATGTTGTAATTTGCAGAGAACTGTTTCATTTTACTAGAGACATAAGCTGAAGCATTATCAGCCTTAATTTGTACAGGTATCCCCATTATAGTTATAACTTCTAATAAATGTGTAATTACTCCATCAGCCATTTTAGAACTTAAAGCAGTTGCCCATTAAAATCTTGAGTATATACCTGTTATATGGTGCACATACTTTAATTTTCTACACAGTGCAAAATGAAACACGTTCATTTGTTAAATTTCATTTCATTGGGTACCTTTTGGGTTACTTCCTACAGCTAGTAGAGTTTGGTTATACAAAGAACTATTTTTTTATAATTTCCTTGGCTTATTGCCAAGTGATTAAAAAAAAATCTTGTTTTAAACTATTGTTGATATATTTCTTATGAAATTTTGAAGCTCCTAGAACATTTCCTATTAGTAGCTGATCAATTTCATCATTACCTTGTGCTAGAGGACCTGATAGATCTGTATGGGATCTGATATGTGTTCTATACAATGGATGGTTTTTATTTTTGATTACTGTTGTAGTTGAATAGTGATATTAATTCTGAACCATTCAGTTTGAGTTTAGCAGTTTCAATACATAAGACAACTCTCTGTATATTGAGTCAGTAACAATATAAGAGATTCAGAAAAGTCTAATAATATCATAAGAATGGCATACAGCCCTGATTTTTCAACTGAATCAAAAGGGCTTTTTAGCCATCTTACTTAATTTTTCTGACTTATATATAACCCATCTTCCCTGATTTACTTGCATCAGTATAAAATGTGGGGGCTCCCAAAATTGGTGTCCCTTTTACTATAAGAGGGAGAATCCAGGTTTATTTATTTTGTTTTGTTTTAACTTAAGTCTCTTGCTTTAGGGATATTTGTTGTCAATCTATCCCCCAAAAATTACTGTAAGCTCTTTGTCAATGTTCATTTTCTGCTTGTAATGAGGTAATTTCAGCATTAGTAAAATGTACCACAATTTCTGCTGGGTCCATTCCTGGTAATTCTCGTTTTTTCTTTTAGAATTAATTCAGAAACCTTTTTACATAGGCCTTTAATGTTTTACTTTCTTTGTGTACTAAAGATATCTATTATAAGATATTATCTTCTTTCTACATAAGAACTCCGGTGCGAGGGAGCCCTACTTGTGCTGCAGACCTAGTTGGGGCTCAGCCATACAAATGAGAAAGGGCTGAATCATATGAATAACATAACACCTTGGGAAAGTGAGTTGTATAGTAGGATTGCCAGGAGCTGGTCCAGATCTTTTAAGATTTATATAGGATTTGCAAGAGGAGCCAACCTGCTGTGAAGGAAGCTATGGCTAGGCCACTGCTTCCTGTGCTGTGCTGCCCTGTCCCCAAGTGTGGTACCCACTGAGGCCTTGATTCTCTTCTCCCATCCCTCCCTGCTCAGAGGCCAGCTACATAGCCCTGCCTCATGTCTTTGTCTCCCTGGCAGAAAGAAATAAAGATGACTGATTTTCTTCAGGTTTAGGTGAGATGACCTCTAACTGACTGTGCATGGAATCCCCTGAGTGGAGCTAGAGACTTCCTGCAGCCATGTTGCCCGACTTCAGTAATCCTACTAGTGGACCCCAACTTCAAGGGGTATTGGCTTTTCAGCTACATCTTGGTTATCACAACTGACTGGGGGATCAAAGTTAGAATCTAGTATGGAGTCCAAGGATGTACCATCCCTTCTAGGTCTAGGCAGTTCCCAAGCAGAATAGAATCACTTGCTCAAGTGTCAACAGTGAGTGCCTGATAAGTTAGGTACCAAGGTAACTGTAGGGACTTCTCCACAGTGGTAGATGTGTGGTGAACAGTAGCTATGTAGACTGAGGGCTTTATAAGAAAACATTTGCTGAGTCTAGAGGCATTCTGACCTGGGGGCCTTTGCTCCTTGAGAGAAGTAATGACATACTTGTCACCTGCTATGATATACATCTACATTCATGATTCAGGAACGAGCAGGTGATTTTAAGAGCTGTTCCACAAAGAGGCAAAGTACCCAATAGATATGGATCAGGGACTGCCGCCACCAAGCAGAGGGGACCAGGTAGATGGTAGAGTAGATTTGCAGAGGCAAGAACTATAATTTGCCTGTTGCCTTCTAGGAGATACTTTAAGTGGGGACCAGGATGCAGAGATGCCAACTTCTTACAATGTGAACATATGTGTTTGTGTGCTTTGTGTTGAATAGTGATGGAGATGGGTGTGAATATGGTATGTGTGTACATATGCATACATGTGGATGTACATTTGTGGGATATGTGTTGAATGGGGAGCAAGTGCTTGTGTTTTTAAGTGATTATGAAATATGTGTCCACTAAAGGGAGGCCTAGGCCCAAGACAGTCTAGAAGGTAGTGAAGTGAGCAGTGTTGCCGTAGGGAATGCTATAAGAGGTAATTGAGCAGTGAAGATGTAGGCCAGCCAGTGGCACTGTGCTGGAGAAGCAGGTAAGAATGCTGAGAACAGAAAAGGCCACCCCTGGATCTGAGGAAGCTTATACTGTGTACAGACAGAAGGAGAGGAGCCTAGAGAGCTTTTCAGGCAGCTTTACCCAGTGAGGCGAGCTGGCACACCACTGTATATCTGTATATTAGCTGAGGACACAGCTGGTAAAGCTCTGACTCACAGTGCCCTGCTGCTTTCCTGCTTCGCCTTCGCTTTTCATCCTGCTGAGGCCCACATGCTAGAGCCTGCTCAGGGGTGATTTACCGCACATTGTATGTCTGTTTACTCTCTGGACAGATGACAAGACGTTCCAATGTGAGATGTGTTTCAGATTCTTCTCCACCAACAGCAACCTCTCCAAGCACAAGAAGAAACATGGGGACAAGAAATTTGCATGTGAGGTTTGCAGTAAGATGTTCTACCGCAAGGATGTCATGCTGGACCACCAGAGGCGGCACCTGGATGGTGAGCCTGAGGCCTGAGATGCCTTCCCTCTGACCTGGTGACCCCCTTTCCAATCCCAGAGGTCCTAGAATGGTATCAACAGTGCCATGAGCAGAGGGAAGTGCTAGGAACAGTGAGGAGCAATTAAGCACAGCCCAGACTGCTCTGAGTGATGGCTGCTAGGCAGTTATTTGAAGCATTTCTTTAGAGAACTTTTTTATACCGTGAAGAATAATTTTAGTGTGATGGAGTGTAAGAAAGGCCAATATGGTACAGTGTATACAACAGGCTCAGCCATGTAAACAGAGTGAAATGTGCTGATGGGTATTGTAGGTGGGGGCCATTAGACTACATAGTGTGTGAGTTCAGAGAAAGATCCAGAAGAGTCAGTTCTCTCCACATCAGCAAGAGTAGAATGAGAAGTGGAACAGAAGCTAAAATCAGCATTCTGATTAAGGCTATCTTTATTTTCCCCATTAAAATTTACAGCCCGTTTGTCAGTAGCAATCATTGACGTAAACACTCTTTGTTAGTGTTTGAAAGCATTATCTACAGAACAAATTCAGGCTGTATGAAAAGCGTTTCTGCCAGATACACATCTGTGAGTTTGTGACAAAAAGACCAGGTACATCCCTTGTAAGTTCCTACACATTGCTTCCCCCACCCCCATTTTGGTTCCCTGTCAGTTTGCAAAGACCTACAGCATGGGTCCCACCCAGCCTTCAAGAACCATGGACAAATCACTGCACCTCAGTTATCCTGCATATGTAGTGGTGGTAATAAATGTTCTTCTTGAGGTAAATGTCATAGTTGGACCAGACCTTGCCACGAGGTTCCTTTGGGTCCAACACAGAGTTGCCCAGTTGCCCAGGATACTCTGGGCCCTGCTGGAAGCCACTGCTGTCTGTGATAAACCTAGTTGGATTAGGACACCACTCACATTTGTCATGTGTTTGGTTGGTTTGCCAGACGGAGTTGTTTGGGAGTTTACTTTATTTTGTTTTGGGGGTTTTAATTTTTTGAGTTAGAGTTTCTTTGTGGAAGAACTCTGGCTGTCCTGAAACTCACTTTGTAGACGAGGATCAGGGTTAGGCCATCACTGCCAGGCCAGATGAGTCTTGCTGTTGTCTATGAACTTCAGCAACCTTTTGCATATCTGGTACCACAATACTTACTGCATAGTTCCCAGAAAGTTCTGGGATCTGACCTGTATCATGTGGCTCACACTTCCTGTCTGATCTGGGACTTCAGGTGTGCGGCGGGTGAAGAGAGAAGATTTGGAGGCCAGTGGGGAAAGCCTGGTTCGTTACAAGAAAGAACCTTCTGGATGCCCAGTGTGTGGCAAGGTAATGTTCTGTTGTTGGATGGCAAATCCCCACTCTCTAAGCTCAAGCTCAGAGCCGCAAACAGAGCTTGTAGGCATGCCCAGCCTGCAGTCTCCTTTTACCCCCAGATAGCTGTGAACGCAGCCTAATACAAAATCATACATTTCAGGCATGACATAAATCCTAATTAGGTTTCTGTTGCTGTGATAAACTGTAACCAAAAGCAACTTGAAGGGGAAAGTATAATCAGAAAGTTTCTCTGCACTGACCAGGCCCCTTGGTCTGGACAGAGTTCTACCTGTGGTCCTACAGCTGCTTATAAAATAATACTCAGAGGCTTATATTAATTATAAACTTTTTGGCCTATGGCTCAGGCCTATAACTTGCTAACTTTTACTCTTAAACTAACCCATGATTCTTATCCATATTTAGCCACGTGCCTTGGTACCTGTTTTTCAGTGCAGCATTCTCATCTTGCTTTTCTGTGTCTCACTAGCATCTGCCACTCTGTTCTTCCACTCCCAGAATTTTCCTCATCTGGTTTCCCTGCCTCTACTTTTGGTCTAGCTTCTGGCCAATCAGCAGTTTATTAAACCAGTATTTACAGTGACAAATGCAGTGTACAAAAGCAGTCTCTCAGCGTTTTCCCTTTTTTTTAACTCTTTTAAAACAAGAACCCCAAATCTGATCTCCTTTGTATAGCTTTTTTCTTCACCATTATCTATAACAGCTCATAAGCAACACTGTAAGCAAAGCCAAACATCCATAATCCATTTTGGGGGAATGGGAGCATAGTTCTCTAGACTACTTCCTGCTTATTGGGGGTACTGGTAATCTCTGGGGATCTTGAGAAAATTCAAGCTTATGATCGAGTCCTGACTGGAGTATTCTGTAAAGCTGGGTCATCTCACCCAGTCTCCCTGAAGCTGTTCTGGATGTAGAGCTTAGAGGAAAATGCAACAGAGGTGCTCTGAAATGTTGGATCATCTGGGCCATCCATCCCCTCTGAGGTTTTTTAGGAGGTCTTCCTTGATCAAACCTTATTTTCTTTAACTCTGGATAAATCTATAGCCTTTCATTGTCTGTGGGAATAAAAATAAAACCTTTTCTCCAATGTAACATTTTAAACCTAAATTTTGAAGTCAAGGCGTTTTCAAAATATACATGTTGAATTAGTCCAGCAACATTTATAATCAAATTTCTTTCACCAATTCTTACTACTTTCTTTGCACTCATAAACTCAAAAACAACACAGTAACATACAGTATTCAGACTCTGTATATTCCATTTTTACATCTTTATTGTTATTTTTATTATTTTACTCTATTTCTTTTTAAAGATTGTCTCTACTTTCTTCTTTTCTCTCCCAAACCAGTGCACATTTGTAAACATCATAAACCACTTAGAGGTTTGTTGTTGTTGTTGTTTTTGTTTTGTTTTGTTTGCATCTTGTGATTACTGTCATCTCTCTTCTTCCGACCACTCCTTTAATCTGCTAAGGCTTGGCTGGAATTAGATGCTCAGATATGTCTCTTGTTTCATCCAGCTATTTGATCTATGAAAGCTTAGCTTTAGGGCAGAGATATTGGTAGGAGCTACCCCAACTTTGGGGTATTTTAGAGTCCATGCTACCACCAAGTAGAGCACTGCCACCCACTGTTCATGAACACCTTTTAAGTATTTGGCAGCAGGGCCTCTTTCAAGGTTTTTGCCCATAACACTAAGTCAGAAAGCCTCTTAAAGAAGCCATGCTTCTGCTTGTCACCTGCAAAAAAAGCCCACCCAAGAAAATGCTGCTACCAAGAAGCCATCTTTGACCATGTTCCCTTTTTGGTCTGTAAGAACAGAAGCCATAAATCTGTCACATGCAGCTCGTGTTTGAACTGAGACTTCTGTGAGACTAGGGGAACCAGCCATGTTGTAGTTTAAGAATGCATGCCATTCTGTACCACGGTCCACTTGAGAGATATAACTAGGAAGATGTTTTTGACTCCGTTTCTGTGTTCTAGAACCCTTTTTAAGCTTTCTTGGGCTTTATGCAGATTTATGTGGAATGCCATTTACAGGCAGTGCAACATTTTCATCTTGCTTTCTCTGTGTCTCACTGACTTCTGCCGCTCTGCTCCTCCAATTCCTAGAATCCTCCTCTTCTGTTTTCCTTCTTTCTTCTTCCTGTCTAGCTTCTGGCCAGTCAGAGTTTTATTAAACAGTGACAAATAGTAACAGTGTATAAGAGCATAATCCCATAGCAGGAAAGAGTTGCTTAGAGTTCATCATGAAGGAAGGTCAAGGTAGGAACTCAATCAGGATCTGGAAGCAGGAACTGAAGCAGAGGCCATGAATAAGTACTGCTTACTGAGTGGCTCTTCATGTCTTGCTCAGCTTGTTTATATATACATATATATATATATATATATATATATAAAACACCCAGGACCACTAACCTAAGGGCCACTGTCCCACTGAGCTAGAGCCTTTTGTCAGTAATATTTAAAAAATTCCCTCACGGGGCTGGAGAGATGGCTCAGGGGTTAGGAGCACTGACTGTTCTCCCAGAGGACCCAGGTTCAATTTCCAGCACCCACATGGCAGCTCACAATTCCTGTTCCAGAGATCTGACACCTCCATACCAATGCACAAAACTAAAGCTAAATAAAATTAAAAAAAAAAAAAAATCCCTCATAGACTTGCCTACAGGTCAGTCTGATGGAGGTATTTCTCAACTGATGTTTTCTCCTCAGAGATGACTCTAGCTTATATTAGTCAGAAAACTAACCAGCACAAAAAAGCTTTCAGCTCTACCGTTCAATTCTTAAAAGTGTGAATTTTGTAGACAATAACCATGTTTCATGGTCAAAAGGTTAGACACACCTGCTAGGGTGACAGTGTTCAAGGACTGCCAGTCTGTACCACTTGTTTTTGAAAGTGTCCCTCAGGTTGCACATTTGGTGTTTTGGTCTCTGCCACCTGGGATGGGTTTCCAGTAAATCAGTGGAGATTTTGTTGTTGTTGTTTCCATACTATGGGCCATTCTGTCCTCATGAGTGTCTGGACCTTGTCTTCATATCCACATTGAAGGGGCAAGAAAGATACCTGGGGGCTCTCCCTGCTGGCCACCCCTGCTCAGTGACCAGGTAGTATTTTTCAAGTTAAGGATGGTCACGGTTAGGTTGTATATGCTAAGTATTCTTGCCTAGACAGCCTGTGCTGTTGTATAGGTGCCTCCACATGGTCTACCCTGGCCTTGGCCATGTCTATAGTGTAGGCATCTAGGGCTCCAGCCACTAACTGGCTGCCACACATACATTGTCCCATTCTTCACACATTAACACTTGTTTGTAACTGGAAATGCCATTGCTTGTCCATTAGACTCAACTCTGACAATTCAGGTAACTGGAAGTATTAGCTGTATCCCCAGAGAACTAAAAGTTATATCCCTTATTGCACAGAGCACATGGTAAGGATACAGGTTCTAGAAAGGGTTCTCTGTGCGAGTGTATATCAAGTATACAGATTCTTGAGAGGCGCCTGTGCCTATGACCCAAGCAGCCTCTGGTGTTGCTTAGAGGAGGGAGGGCCTACTACTGAGCCTGTCACATGGAAGCTACTGGCATAGAGTAGCATTGGCACCTTAGCACCACCACACTGGGGAACGCAGCCCCGCATGACTGACCACTTCTGACTGTGAACATGTGACAGCTCTACCAGATCCAGTGATGCTTTCAAGAGGAAATGAAAAGTTCTGCTTTCATGATATTTCCTGGTTTCTTTGAATCCACAGAGAAAACCAAGCCTGTGGATCAACAAAGCACTGAAGCCCTTGTGGGGTCTTTGACTTTAAACTGTGGATTTGGGGGACAGATGATGTGGGGGACAGGAAGGTGGAGCCCATGGCAATAGACAAGTAGGTTCTAGGGCAGCACCTCATCTGAGGAAAGTTCTGCCATTGGATGTT
The DNA here is from genome assembly GCA_004025045.1 of Sigmodon hispidus. Taxonomy (NCBI): domain Eukaryota; kingdom Metazoa; phylum Chordata; class Mammalia; order Rodentia; family Cricetidae; genus Sigmodon; species Sigmodon hispidus. The sequence goes on from PVIH01006979.1 coordinate 10,423, forward strand.
CCGTGATCAGTGGGGACTCCTGGGACCCTGGTGTTGGTTACCTTGTAGACTTCATGTTTCCAGCCCCAGTTTAGGGTTGGCTGTTAAGAGGCTCTTAGCTGACTAGTGTGGAAGCCAGAGTAAACCCGAGTCCATCCATCTCGGCTGGAAATAGAAAGCAGTATGAAATGGTACTCAAACTGAGTTGATTGTCTTCTTTGGCGTTTACTTTGAGAAAATTGCAGGTATATCTGCATGGATTTCCAGTAGACTGTGCCAGTGAGCCGTTTAACTCAGCATAAGCACACTGCTGTGCTTGCTGTGCTCCCATTGCAGCAGAGACTAGAAACAGAATGTCCTGTATTGTGGTTTGAGTGGCTGTCTAAATCACACACCAATAATCTCAGCCCTTGGGAGGCAGAAACAGGTGAATGGCTATGAGTTCAAGGCCAGCCTGGTCTACATAGTAAGTTCCAGGACAGCCAATTGTGTACACAGAGAAACCGTATCTCAAAAAAAGAAAGAAGGAAAGAAAGAAATCACCATAAGTCTAGAAGAACTTGCTAGATGTTCTAGACCCAGTAGTAGCTTGTACTGTGGGCCACAGGGATTGACTCTTGCAAATGTCCGATAGCCTAGCCCTCACTGCACTGGTTCCTTGTCCTCAGGTGTTCTCTTGCCGGAGTAACATGAACAAGCATCTGCTGACTCACGGCGACAAGAAGTATACCTGTGAGATCTGCGGGCGCAAGTTCTTTCGAGTGGACGTACTCAGGGATCACATCCATGTCCACTTCAAGGTGCAGATCCCAGGAGGGTTAACACTCAGTGACCTGGCCTACCTAGTGCCTGTGTTAGCCTTTATGCTGCATCAAAGCACATAGATGAGGCACTCACCAACAACAGACTATATTTTACAGTTCTGAAGCTGGAATTTCAATGTCTGTTCTCATTTGTACATCGCCTTCTTGCTGTGTCTTCACATGGTGGAAGGATGAGAATGTTTCTGGAATCTATCTTTTAAAGGCTCTAATCATAATCACAGTGCCCCACTGTCAGACCTTGTCATTCCCCACAGGGTCTACTTCCTCACACTGTCACCCTAGGTGAAGTTGTAACACATGGGCATTGGCATTCAGATTGTTGCCCTGTCCTTCCATAATTGTCAGCATGACCATTGGCAGGCTCTTCATATAGACTTCCATTATCACACCTATTTGTCCAACTGTCATGCCCGAACAGCAGATATCCCTGTGTACGGCCCAACAGATCACTCTTACCTGGGCCTTTCCCAGGAGACTGGGTGGAAGGAGAGTGACAGTCCCTGAATTTAGGGAAATTGAGCTGTGCAGGAGCCCCAAGGTAGAGAAAACAGGTGTGAGAAGCGCCTGTCTGAGTCAAAGGCCCAGTGCAAAGTGCGTATAGGCCAGAGCCGTGCTGCAGCAGCCTGGGACGTCTCCAGGACTCTGCCTGGTCAAAGGTGGGACTTTGCTAGGCAGGTCACATAATGACCCTTAAAGCTGGTAAGTGCCTGTACCACAGGATAGCCAAGCTGAGTGCCATCCAAAGGGACATAGAGCTCACTAGGCAAACGACTGATTCCCCAAAAGTACTGACAAGAGACTCAGTGTACTGCATTAAAGGCTGGGTTTGCGTCTGTTCCTGCAGGACATCGCACTAATGGACGACCACCAGCGGGAGGAGTTCATCGGCAAGATTGGGATCTCCTCAGAGGAGAATGACGACAACTCTGACGAGAGTGCAGACTCGGAGCCGCACAAGTACAGCTGCAAGAGGTGCCAGGTGCGCAACACCCCACTGTAGCACAACTTCGGGGAGGAGCCTGTGGACATGAAGCTGTGGGAAACCCATGGCACATGTCTATTTCTTCCACTAAAAATATTGTCCCATATTACTTGGGCTTAGAGATGGCAACCAGGGGCCTCACACCCATCAGAACCCACTTGTGGCTTGGTGTGCACATAGGTAAAACTGTTGACTGGGGTGGAGCCTGTGTTCTAGGAACTGGCCTAAGTAGCCTCACTAGCCTCAGACTGGGGATGCCTTGCCCCAACCAGCCTGAAGCTGGTCCATGCTACACAAGGCAGGGTGCATGCTTTTAGGAAGGACAGTTAATTTCCAAGCAGATTATGACCTGAGTTTACAGCATGCTATCCTATAAGCAGCAAGCTTCTGGCCCATCGTTGTTTCCCTCAGCTACCCCGCAAGCCCATTCTCGTGAGTAACTGACCCTTCTCTCATTGGTGTCGGACTGATCCAAGTATATCAAAGGTACCCAGAGATGGCAGTGAGTCAGCAGTCTCTACCCTGTGTACTTACAGCTCACCTTTGGTCGTGGGAAGGAATACCTGAAGCACATCATGGAGGTGCACAAGGAGAAGGGTCATGGGTGCAGCATCTGCCACCGGCGCTTTGCACTCAAGGCCACCTACCATGCCCACATGGTCATCCACCGAGAGAACCTGCCTGACCCCAACGTGCAGAAGTAAGACTCCAGGGCTGAGAGGAAGAGAGGGGACTCTGCAAAGCCACAGTGCTTAGCCTTGCAAGTCACAATCACTGGGTCACCGTAGGCCAGATATTTGAGGCACGTGGCCTCCTAGGCCTCATTTCTCATGGTAAATTTTTTTCTTACAGAATTCTAAAGTATGTTGGCCTACTTGACAAGCCAGTACAACCTTTCTTCTATAGCTAAGTTTTGTTAATGCTCCCCATGTCAAAGGCCAGTCCATAACCAGGGCTCTGTAATGAGCAACTACATGACTGGATTCATTTCCCAGAGCTACCATGACCAAGTACCTCACACATCAGACTCCTAGAGCCTGGGGTCCCATATCAAGTATCTTGGGGTTGGCTCTTCCTAAACTGTCCTCAGCTAACACATGGCATATTCTGTGCCCTCATAGGCTCAGCCTTCTGTGCATGTTTATCTCTTACCTCCTCTTCTTAAGAATTGGGTTCGCCGGGGCTGGAGAGATGGCTCAGCGGTTAAGAGCACTGTCTGCTCTTCCAGAGGACCTGGGTTCGATTCTCAGCACCCACATGGCAGCTAACAACTGTCTGTAGTTCCAGTTCCAGGCAAACACCAAGGCAAATAAATAAATAAATAAATAAATAATAAAGTTTTTTTTTTTAAAAAAAAAAAAGAATTGGGTTCGCCATGATGACCCCATTTTACCTGATCTGCTCTGGAAATGCCTGTCTCCACAAACAGCCACATTCAGGGATTTCAACAATAATTTGAGGGACACAATTTAGCCCATTACAGAAGCTGAGATACATAACATCCTCTTGTCTCACCTTGATTGATAATGGAGCTTTCACACATGCCCTTCACAGTTGAGCAGACCCTCACAGCACACAAAGCCTTCACAGTGGATGAGCCCTCTAGGGGATCGCCTGAGGTTTGTCTGTACTTTCAGGTACATTCATCCCTGTGAGATCTGTGGGCGGATCTTCAACAGCATCGGCAACTTGGAGCGCCACAAACTCATTCACACAGGTAAATGAGTGTCAGCTGAGTGATGCTGAGTGTCAGCTCACCTGCCCAGCAGCAGGAGTCCTGCATCACTTACGCTGGCTCCATGTACAGCCTGCCATACTTTGACTCCTCACATTGCATCCACATTTCTCCAGCTTTCCTCCTGGCCTTCCCTGCCACATGGAGCATATCCCTTCCTGTCCTCCCGTGTTTACTCAAAGTTTTCAGGGCTTTCTCATACCAAAGACTTATGGTGGAAATGTTCTCTATATGCTGTAAATAAAGTATCTGGTTTGGCCTATGTGGAGCACCATAGAAGTGGGTGGAGAATCAGAAAAAAAGACAGACAAAAAGAGGGTAGTTAGCCAGTCTCCATCCAACCCCGAAAAAAAAGCATGTAACAAATCCAAGCGGGCCGGGCCACGTGGCAGACAGATTAATAAAAATGAGTTGACTTAAGATAAAAAAGCTAGCTAATAATGTGCTTGAGACATGGGCCAAACAATATAAAATTAATGTAAGTGTCTAATTCATTTCTTTAAAAAAACAAAAGCCGCTGCGGGCCAAGTTCCAAACCTCCGGCCCAAATGGGCCAAAAAGCCTTCTGCAACAAAGACTCCCATGGAGCATGTTGAAAAGGCATCCCACTGTAGGAGCATGTCACTCTGCTTGTAGCTGAGACCTTTCTGAGGCATCTTGTAGGCTAAGGCTTTCAGGTACTGTGCTTGTTTACAGGTGTGAAAAGCCATGCCTGTGAGCAGTGTGGGAAGTCCTTTGCCAGGAAAGACATGCTGAAAGAGCACATGCGTGTGCATGACAACATCCGAGAGTACTTGTGTGCTGAGTGTGGGAAAGGTGAGTGTATGCCTGGAGCCCCAGGACGTCTCTCAGAACCACAGGTTATCCCAGGAACCATGGAACATCCCAGGTCCCTAGAGTATGTTTAGCCATGCATCCAGCTTGCTCATAATCACTAAAATTATAGACCTGAACCTAGATGTAGTCTGTGCCCATGAAAGTGAGGGCCTACTAGGAATTATGAGTCTTCTTGACAAAGGGAGCCAGCGTCCCAGGCACAGGAAACTATCTTTCTCAAAATCATATCATGTGCCACAAAATTATCCATAAGACACTTCTATAGCCTGTAAGAAAAGCTGGATGTTTCAACTTTTGCTGTTTGAGACAGGGTACATGTAGCCCAGGCTGGCCTCCTGCTTGATATGTAACCAAGATTAACCTCGCATACAGCCTTTCTCCCCAAGTCCCTTCCTGCCTGGTTCTGCCTATTTCTCACATTTCTTTCCACATACTCTGTGGGTTCTCTCATGCCCTGCACTTAGAAGTCCTATGAAGCCAGAGGGCTCTGTCTAATATACCACCTTGTCTCTAATGCCTGATACATGAATAATCAGAGCATAGCAGTTATGAGAGTGAGCGAAAGGGACCCTAAATAGGTGTTAGGACTGTGAGGTTTGTAACAGATGACTTTAATCCTTTGCAAGAAAGACAGAAAATAAGTGGCAGACAACAATACTGGGTGACACTGTTTTGTACAGAGCCTAGATATGATGGAGGCAGGACCAGAGGGGGTTAAGAACAGGCCAGTTACCTAAAGAATAGTCTGTTGGGTCACCAAGCTGATCAGGCTCTCATCAGCTATGGTTTTTGTCCTTGGAAAGTGTGTGTGTGTAGGGGACTAAGTGACATTTTTAACTGGAGGTGGGGGAAATTAAGGTAAGATTGTTCTTTCATAGTCAGAAAGGCCTGACACTTTACCCAGCCAGGGGCTGACAGATAGGAGACTCGGGGTGGGACTCTGTGTGCCCCCTGCTGTTTCTGACTTGCCCAGCTGGGCTGTCTGAAGTCAGCTCTGCACACTGAGATAGGTGAAGGTGAGTAGTGACAAAATGGGACTGGGTGGGCTATTGTCCATCTGTGGTTAGAGCCCAGTGTGTTACTGCTGGTTTGTTCACTGATGGGGGAGGGGGTCTAAGGACTGTACCCTGCCTGCACTGATGTATGAGCACTCTGGGTATATTGTACTGCTGCCAGTGCCACTCACCCAACTGGGCCTTAGCTGGTGAGGATGCTTCACCCATTTGCTCGTCATCAGTCTGAAGTCATGGCTTTGGATTGTTTAAATGCCTTAGATTGGCTGCAGTAAATTAAAAGTAGTGGTCTGACAAAATGGCATGAGAGGTGCTTGTGCATAGACTGAATGACCAGAGTTTGATCCCTGTGTCCTGTAGGGTAGCAAGAACTGGCTCTGGAGAGCTGTCCTCTGACCTTGCATGTTCCTATACCTGCTTTCTCTGCCTGACTGACACTCTCTCTCACACACACACAAATATTTTTTTAAAGAATGCCCTTTTTTGTTTGTTTTTTGTTGTTATTTGAGACAGAGTTGCTTTGTGTAGCTCTGGCTGTCCTGGAACTAGCTCTTTAGACCAGGCTGACCTCAAAGTTACAGAGATCCATCTGCCTCTGCCTCCTGAGTGTTAGGATTAAAGGTGTGTGCCACCACTACCCAGAAGAAATGGCTTTAAAAAAAATAAATTAAACGTAGCGCCCTGACCTCATCTTAGTTAACATTTCTGTCTTTAAGATAGACAAGAAGCCCTAGTCATCCTGTGTATCTCACTGCATAATCTCAGGTGCAGTTGTTGACACTCTGTCACCTGTTGTTGACACACACCGCTTAATGTCACAATAAATCTCCAGTGGCCTCCTGAGGTGTTAACTTTGTGGGTATTTCATCTGGTGGAGTGGGACCCTCTGAGGTGAGAACACAGCCTATTTCTCCCAAACCCGTTCTGTGCTTGTGGAAATTGTGCTCACTGAGTTCAGACAGGTACTTCAGGGGAGTGGAATGGGGCACAAATGCCCTGGAGAAAGTTCTGGGAAGTCTGGCACTCATGCTGATCTGCTTCCTGTAGGCATGAAAACCAAGCATGCACTGCGCCACCACATGAAGCTACACAAGGGCATCAAGGAATACGAGTGCAAAGAATGTCACCGAAAGTTTGCCCAGAAGGTCAACATGCTCAAGCACTACAAGCGGCACACAGGTATGTCCTGTCCCAATTCTGCCAAGTCTTCAAAACCGAATGGCACTAGAGTGAGTGGTAAAGGTCTATGCCAGGCACATTTTTATGAGTCTGCCAATGTATTTGGCTGACTTCTGGAAATCATAGCCACTTATTAGGGCTCCCCATGTCTACAAAGGATCACAAATCTATCCCACCATCAGTGAGATCTTTTTTTTTTTTTTTTTTTTTTTTCCATATCTCTCTAGTGGTTTGTTGGTTGGATTTGGTTTGGCTTGAGTTTTTGAGACAAGGTTTCACTGTGTAGCCCTGGCTGTCCTAAAATTCATTTTACAGATCAGGCTGGCCTCAAACTTACAGAAATTCTCCTGCCTCCCGAATGCTGGGATTAAGGCATGAGCCACCACTGCCTGGCATGTTTTTGTTGTTGTTGTTTTTGGGTTTTTTTTTTTTTTTTTTTTTACTTTTAATAATAGCCATTGTAACTAGAGTGAAGTGGCTTCTCATTGGAATGTTGGTTTTCAGTTCCTTGGTAGCTGATAGTAGTGAGCATTTTTCATATAGTTGTGTCTATTCTGGTCATTTATGGTCTTTAGTTTTCATTGTTTATTTCTAAAGTTTCGGCTCATACATTGTTCCTATTAACCTTCTGTCAGATGACTGGCTGACAAGTGTCATCTCCCATTGTATCCATTGTCTCTTTGCTCTAAGAGCTGTTTCCTTTGCTCTAGAAAATCTCATGGTTTGATGTGTAGTTTTGTTTTTGTGTCCTGGGCTTCCAGGCTTATCTCAAATAGACATCACTGTAGAATTGTCTCCTAAGTTTGGTTGTTTTTTTTTTTTTTTTTTGGTATCAAGATCTTATAGTCCATGAATGTGGAACATCTTCCAGTATTTGGTGTTGTCAATGGCTTTTATTAGTGTTTTATAATTTTTATTGTAATAACATTTCCCTGCTGTCATTAAATTTATTTTAGTTTTTTTTTGTTTTTTTTTTTTTTTGTGGTTATTGTGACTGGAGTTGCTTTTGTGAGTCTTAATTTAAAATACACTTTAAGCCAATCAGTGGTGGTGGTTGCCTTTAATCCCAGCACTTGGAGGCAGAACAGGTCAATCTCTGTGAGTTTAAGGCCAGCCTGGTATAGAGTGAGTTCCAGAACATCCAAGGCTACACAGAGAAACCCTGTCTCTAAAAACCAAAATACAGAATATAATTCAATGAAAAGACTTCCTTTTAAATAAAAATGACTTGTATTTTGTAATCTGAAGCTGTGGTGGGATCAGACTTTGCAGCATGCTCCATAGACTTCAGCAGCCAATACTCTAACACTCCAGTTCTCTAGAAGCATATGATGAACATTTTCTCTCTGTTGGAAATCCCTGTGGCAGTGCCAGGGACTAGACTCTTTATTGGGTATTTGACCACTTTCAGTTTAGTATTACCTGAAGGGATGTTCATGTGAATTTGAGGGATATGCTCTTTCACTAGTCCCAGAATCTTAAATGTATCTTTTCCCCAATATAGGCACCTTTTTTATACTAATTATTCTGATAGTAGTGTGTAGTTTATGTGGGTGCTAAGAGTCCCACCATAGTTTTGGATCTTTGGGCCTAGGCTTGGAAGATTTGATTTAGAAGTCTCAATTTGGTAAATGTATGATGAATACAGTGTGTGCCAATGAGAAATTGGACAGCTTTTGTCATGATCTGTTATGTATTTGAAGATTATGAGCACAGAATTCCTGTTCTAAATATGGAAATTATTCTATTTAGAAGCATCTACTAAAAGTCCAACCTAAACTTCCCTACTAACTCTCAGGATTTTTTTTTTTAATTGTACAGAATGACAGGCTTCATAACATTTTCCTATACGTAGGTGATGTATGTTTTTATAATTTTTCCCCCAGCACATAAATATTGTTGGGGTGTGTGTGAGTGTGCATCTTCCTCTCCTCCCCCCATACACACAAACACCAGAGGCTAGCCTTCAATTCACTGTGTAACTAAAGATAGATAACCTGAAACTTCTGGATTCTCCAGTCTCTGTTATGAGTGCTGGATTACAGATGTGCATTGCCACACCTGGTTTATGCAGTACACAGGATCAGACCCAGGTCTTTGTGCATGTCAGATGAGCATTCTGCTCACTGAGTCACATCTTCAACCTTCAGGTTTTTGTATGTGTATTTTTGTGCATTGGTTTTGTTGTAGGTACATAATTTTAATTCTTTATCGGTTCAGAAGACCTTAGTGGAGTCTTTTATACATGGAGATATGCTGCATACAAATAAAGATGATTTGTCTTCCACACTTCCCGCAGGCTTCTTTTTTGTTATTGTTTTGTTTTGTTTTTCTCTTGTCTAACAGCCATGCTAAATCGTGAGGTACTGTATTGACTGCAGGCATGGGAACTGACACCTTGCCTCCTTTCAGATTGTAGTAGAGCCTGCTTCAGTGTCTTCTTTTTTGGCACAATTTTGGTTCTAGGTTTACTATGTATAACCTCATGCTGAAGTTTATTTGATCCTCTGTACCTGGTTTGTTCACATTTTATTTTGAAGGGACATTTGATCTTATCGAATGCTTTTTTTTTTGCATCTATTTGAGATGGTCATGAGATTCTGTGTCTGCCATTTTGGTTCTTCATTCTGTTGATGTGCTTTTATCACATTTGCCAGTTTGCATAGATGGAGCCATCCTTGCATCCTGGGATGGATTCTGCCTGATCTTGCTCATATTGTGGTTATGCTGGGAGATAGTAAAAAATGTCTCACCAAGACATTCCCATTCTTGCTTTGAGTCCTGCCTGACTTTCTCTTGATGTTTAATCTCTTACTGCATGTCTCAAAAGCTACCCAAGACATTTGAGGCTAAGTATGGGTATAGGTGAATTATCTTGCTTAGAGAAACTTTTGCTATCTTTACCCCTGGGCTCTCTTCTCTACATCTGTGTTCTGGGGCTTTCCCAAATCTCTTCATTTTTAAAAGTATGAAGTGTCATATATAAAGTGCTAAATGTTTGAGGCCAGAGTTTTCTGGGTAAATTTGGGAACAAACACTGATTTAGTTAACTATCTTCTGACAAATTTACCATTCCCCAAGGTGCTATAAATCCCAAAGTATGAGACATTCTTTGTCTTTACTTAAGCTGAAAACTCACTAAGTATATGATACGGAACATGACTTTTCCTGCAGGAATTAAAGACTTCATGTGTGAATTGTGTGGGAAGACATTCAGTGAGAGGAATACAATGGAGACCCACAAGCTCATCCACACAGGTAACTGAGTGCCAAGGGTGGTTCAGGCTGTCTGAGTATGCAGGGTTGGGAGTGTCTGCTCTGTTTCATAAACACTTGCAGAGTAGGCTCTCTTGGTTTAATGCAGGCCATTGGCCTCTAAACTCCACTGTGCCTTTCCAGTGTCTGTTTCTCAAGGACAAAGGTCAGTTGTGTCTGCTAGTCTTGGGCATTAATGTCCAACTGGTCTGACCAGGTGATGGCTTTCTAGAGCAGAGAGTTTGGCAGATGCTTGGCTTAGGAGGTGACTGAAGCATTAATGGCTTTGACTTGCATTTCTCTTTTCTACCCCACTTATGTGTGTGAGAAGTGGGCAAGCAGTGGACTTGTTCTGTGTGTGACAAGAAGTACGTCACGGAGTACATGCTGCAGAAACATGTCCAGCTCACCCACGACAAGGTGGAAGCACAGAGCTGCCAGCTGTGTGGCACCAAGGTGTCCACCCGGGCCTCCATGAGCAGACACATGCGGCGCAAGCACCCTGAGGTTAGGCTGGTGGGGGCTCATTTCCGTCTCTCCGTAGCATGCCCGACCCCACTGTGGGCTTGGGGTGCCTGCTGTGCTCTATTCTTTGTCTTGGTGCAGTGTGAGTGTAAGATAGAGCCTGGTCTTATACCTGAACTGTGTCATCCTTTTTCTTTCCTCCTGAGGCAGGATCATGTGTAGCCCAGAGTCACCTAGAACTCACTGTGTATCTAAGGGTGACTTTGAACTTGTGATCCTCCTACCACTTCTCTGAGTGCTGGGATTACAGGGATGCACCACCAGACCCAGTTTTATGTGTTATTGAGCCTTGAACCTAGGGCAAGAATTCAGTTAGTAACTTTCTTCTCATAATAACAAAACTTGATAAATAGTTGCTGGACCCATAAGGTAGGAGACTTTCTGAGCAAGAGGGTTGCAAAAGTTGCACCCAAAATATTACTAGATCTGGGTGGGGAAGCTCTTGGATTTCTGTAAGTTAGAGAGAGAGAGAGAGAGAGAGAGAGAGAGAGAGAGAGAGAGAGAGAGAGAGAGAGAGGTAAACTAAACCCCTTTGTGAGCTTTATTCCCCTTAACAGATACAGACTTAGCATCAGCTGTGACAACCATTCAGTGAGAAAATCCAGAGTGTAGAGAAAGAGAATTCATGAAAGAAAAAATACATATAGGTGTAAGAAACACCAGGTAGATTTCTGCTTTCCTGTGGGTCCCTGAGGTGCTGATGTGAGCAGGAGACAGTCCTCAGAGGCCCGTTAGTGTTCTGTTGGCTCAAGCATGGGTCTGAAAAGGGCCCACTATAGGCTTTTGTCTAGAGGTCCAAAGATAGAGTTCCCTGCCACTCTCATGAATAGTGTATGCTTTTCCACTTTTGATTTCTTCAACTGAGCAACAGATTTAAGGGCTGTTGGGGTCAGGTCAGATGAGTAGCCTTCCCCAGTCTCACAGTTTCTCGACTCCTGCTTTCTTTGACAGGTCACCTTTCTTCCACCTTCCCAGTGCCTTCATTTTCTTCCTCGTGCTTGTATCTGTTGTCTTACATAGGACTTAGTCACCATGAGTGTAAGAAGCTAACTAGTGTTGCTTGTCATGGATAGTCACTGGAGCTTGTGGGAGGCTGTGTGGGTTCATAGGGCAGGTTATGGTGTGAATGTTGCATGCTAAGGACTCTTGTGAGTGGGTCTAATAAAAGAAAGGCAGGACTAGGTCCTTGCTTTGTCACAAAGCTGACATGCATGTAGCTGAATGCATCAGGCTAAAGGGCACAGTGTTTGACCAACAAAAACCTCCATTGGTGGTTCTTTGTAGGACAGGCTTATTGTTCTGTGTCTTAGCTCAATCAGTTCCCTGTGATGACAGAGGGTGCACTGATATCTCACTGAGAGCACATGTCATGGAGGCCACCGAAGGAAGAAGTAGCCTCCATCTAAGGACAGGAGCCACAAGATAACAGACAGGTCACAGGTGTCCCTGCCAGGCCAGAGAGCACTGTAGAGAGGTTTGAGATGAACAGGGTTGGGGGATACCCTAAAGAGCATTCTAGAAATAGTTTCGAAGTCAGACCTGAGCCTAGGAGTCAGAAGCAGAGGTGAGTTTGTCAGTCAGCTGCTAATCTTTATAGCAGTGGTCCTTACACAGTAAGTTTAGACTCCTGCTGCATAATCAGGGCAACCATTGAGTGGGCACAGTAACCCTATTCACTACCATCTGCCCCTTTCAGGTCCTCGCTGTGCGGATTGATGATCTGGACCACCTTCCTGAGACCACCACCATCGATGCCTCCTCCATCGGCATTGTCCAGGTAAGTGGCAGAGAACATAACTGCAGGGCTGGAGTGTGAGGGGAGCAGACTTCACATACCAAGTGGACCTTGAGGGAAGCCGAGTGCTTTGACTTGTGCTGATGAGTGTCTCATGAGTTCAGGTAGCTATGTCTTATGGAATGAATGAATAGAATCCACATCTAGCTTGTCTATGAGCCATTTTTGTGCCTGACAATTCATAGGTGAGGGTGGGAAAGGAAGTCTCTCCATCATCATATTCTGACCAGCTCCTGGTAGGTCTGTCTGGCCCTAGGATCACACAGAAGCACCACGAGTGTCAGTGATAGGACAGAGAATCGTACAGCCACCTTGCCCCTGACCTCCAGCTGTGCTGGACACAGCCCATCTTGCTGACACTCTCAGAGCTGTGTAGGGGAAAGGATAAGCCTAAACAGAAAGAAGCAGAAAATGCCTGCATAGTTTTAATCAACATTTGTATCCAGTGTTGTTGGATAGTGACTCAAGAGCACTTTCCTTGAGCTGAACTCCCCACAAGAGAAATATTTCTCCTTTAACAGTGTTTCTCTTTGAACATAAAGTAGCCATTTTCTGTGACAGCTTGATGTCCTGTGGGTGTGTCAAGGCAGTGAATGATGCCCTGGCCTCCATCTAGAAGTGACCCATTGCCCTGGTGGTTACTGACACCAATCTCCTCACAGCCTGCCCTAGGCCTGGAGCAGGAGGAACTGGCAGAAGGTAAGCATGGGAAGACTGCCAAGCGCAGCCACAAGAGAAAGCAGAAGCCAGAGGAGGAGACGGGGGCTCCAGTGCCTGAGGACACCACCTTCAACGAGTACCCCGAAAAGGAGCCAGAGTTCACAGGCAGTGTGGGTGATGAGACAAATTCTGCTGTGCAGAGTATTCAACAGGTTGGTTGGTGCCTTTGTTTGTATCAGGTGACAGCGTCTTTGCAGGGACAGCTCCTCTAGGCTTGAGTCTTGTCATGGATCCATGTGGTGTCCACAGTGGTTCTCTCCCTGACTCTCACCCTGACTTTCTGTATAGACATTGTCTCATGCTAGCTGTGCCAACTGTGACCTCTAGGTCACTCATGCCACTGTTAATAACAGTGTGACACTTCAGCAGTGAGAGACTGAGACATAGTTCCCAGTTGGGTGCCCCAAGGGGTTTGCCAAGGAGCAGGACCTGGATAGCCACCAGCCAATGAGCTGGTTTCTCTGTGCAATCTCTGGTCTGCATATCTTGTATCACTTTGTCTTTTGATACCCTACCTCTTCCTTATGTGTATTGTTTTTTGGAGATGGTGATTCTGCAGTAAATCTGCTTGCATCCATCTTGCCTTTCAGCACCAGGTATAAGGAAGCTGCAGCTGTGGCTGCCTCTGTAGCTACACAGGGTTTTTGCACGCTGCAAGATGGACAGGTCAAAGGGTAGATGAAGATAAAGGATTGACTTCCTTGCTTTACTCAATGTGCATGCTGTCTCTGTCTCTCCTGCTGCAGCTGAGTTACATTGATACTGGGGATAACAGTCAGGTCCTCATGAATCAGTGGTGAGCACTTTACCAACTGAACTCTCTTCTGCAGCTCTGGGCATACTTCACTTTTTTTCTGGCCAGTGACATTCATTTGAATTTTCATCCCAGCATTGCCTCTGAGAACTGTTCATATTTCCTTTATCTTTTCCACTGATGTAATTCTCCACTATGTTCTGATTTCCCCAGTGAAGGCCTTGTTCCAGCTCCTTTGCCTGAGCATCCAGTTCCAGTGCAGACCATGGCCTTCATTAGGAGGGTGCTGTGGGAGGTTCTGCCTTTATCCTTTTTGCAGAATTAATTCATTGTTTCTTTCTCTGTGTGATTTCTTGCAGGTGGTGGTGACCCTAGGGGACCCCAATGTCACTACTCCATCGAGCTCCGTCGGCCTGACCAATATCACCGTAACCCCTATTACCACTGCAGCTGGGACTCAGTTTACCAATCTACAACCAGTGGCTGTTGGACACCTTACCAACTCTGAACGACAGTTACAGTTGGATAACTCCATCCTGACTGTGACCTTTGACACTGTCAGTGGCTCTGCCATGTTGCACAATCGCCAAAATGATGTCCAGATCCACCCGCAGCCAGAAGCCTCAAACCCTCAGTCAGTGGCCCATTTCATCAACCTCACCACACTGGTGAACTCCATCACACCCCTGGGAAACCAGCTCAGTGAACAACACCCACTCACATGGCGGGCTGTGCCCCAGACGGACGTACTGCAGCCACCACAGGCTCCTGCAGCCCCACAGCAGGCAGTGCAACCCCAGGTACAGAATGAACAGCAGCAGATGTACAGTTACTAATAATGTGGCTGCAGAGCTGATTGAGCTTCAGGGAAAGCACTGAGGCCTTGAGGTTTATTTGCTGGATACCAAACAGGAAGAGTATGCACATGGCAGGATCACTGAGGTTGGGTTAGCATTGCAAGGTTACCAGCCTAGCTGCTGACATGGCCTTTGACAGGCAGGAGCTTAAAGCACTCTGGAGTTCCACCATGTGCTTCCCCAGGGTGGTGTAGTCTGACCAGACCCTGTGGTCACCCTCAGAGGTCTATAATTGTCATGGGGCTCAGGGACACAGATAGCAGGGTCCTAGAAGTAGATGTGATATCCCAAGACTGTTTTCTTTAGTATTCCAGAAATGATACTGAAACATGGCTAGCCTTCTCAGGCAGCACAAAGAAGCAAACCCAGGTTTCTTCTTGCTCCTAGATTCATAAGCAGAGAGAAAGAAGTAACTCTTCCTCTGAAGTCTGTTTGTCACAGGACTATGGCCTGAAGCCTAGTATGAGAAGTATCATGAACCTCATGGGAGACCCCTAGATCAGGCACAAAAGGCATCTTGGGAACATTCATAGATTGATTTTATGAACAGTCTGTTTATTTTATTTCATAACCACGTTATGTATTATGGCCCTCTTGTGGCCAGTATTGATTTATTTTAATATGATAGTCATTTGCACTGTAGGGTGTTGGTCCCTGTCTTGTGCACAGGTGCCTTGTGTGAGGGTATACACAGTTGTGTACAAAGTGAACCCTCATGCTTAAATCCCAATGCTCCTCCAGCACCATCTCAGGACTCTGCCATCCTAACGTATGTATTACGGTGCAGCTTAGCCACACCCCTGAATAGAGTATGGGAAGCAAACCCATGTTTTCTTTCTGTGTAAGCCTTAATTCCAAAGGTGGTTGTGTCTGAAGACCAATTTCCTATGAAGTGGAGAAGTTCAGCTCTACTGGAAAGAAGTATAGCTAGTGATTTAAGAAACCCAGAGAGGTAAGGATGGGGTGAGAAGTCATTATGACAGGCAGGCTGGCACAGCTCTTGGGGGACATGGCAGCATGCCTGTAACACCCCAGTGGCAACAAGCCAAGCTGCTATCATGGTGTCCACAGCGCTAACACAGAGACACAAAGAGGGGAGGTAAAAAGAAAGGAGATGGTCTTCCTCTTCTCATTAGTTTTTAAATGTCATACAAAAGAAGAAGAACTTAAAAGACAAATTTGCCTTATTTTGTCCTTGGTTCCATGTTTCCTGAATGTAGCCAGATGTTGCAGCCACCCTGCAGAGACCCTGACAGCTAACCAGCAGTGGGCAAAGGGAGCTGCATTCAGCCCCGTGTCAGACAGTATGCCACTTTCTCAACACCTCATTCCAGAGAGCAAGCTTTGAGGATGGGGCTGGAGCTTATGTTACAGTTGGAGCCTAAGGAAGAGATGGCCCTCAGACAAGTCCTGCTGGTCTGTGGACTACCTGGCCCACACCCTCTCTACATCCACACAGGCCAGTCTCACCTCACAGTTGGTGTGATGGGAGATCTTGGGCTTCTTAATTTATGACAGTTATTTTATGTTATTTATGTGTATAATTAACTGCTTTGTACACAATATCTTTATCAGATGAACTTGGGCTATGGGTGAAGTGTTTTCTAAAATATTACCTTCATTCACCAAATAAACATAACTAGTCCAGGAAACCATGGAAGCAGTGGGCAAACCACTGTTCCTATACTATTTCTTTCTTTCTCTTTTTTTTTTTTAAAGAAATTCAACCACAATTCCTTTTTGCTCATATAGCCTCTCAAAGATGAACAAGCTGAGCCCAAGTGACCATGGAGCTCAATCAAACACTAGCATTTGACTTTTATTCTTTTCCCTATGAAATAAAGGCTTTTAAAATCACATTTTTATTTTTTAAATATGTATTTTTGTGCCTCCAGTCAGGCTGTCAAATCCTGTTGAAAGACAGAGCTTAGGCTATGTAGTCTATTCTGCTGCCACTGTTTGTTTAAATAACAGGGGCATCTACTTCCTGCTGTTATAAGCAGGAACTCAGATAAAACCAGCCTTTCTCCCCAAGTGTTTATGACACTTGGTCTTAGCAGAGTCATTGACTGAGGCAAACAGGTTGTCTTAGCATGATTGCAGCTACTGCATATAGAAACTAGACAGTAAAACAGACGTCTCCACACTCCAGCTGCCCTACATATGTAAAACATTTTTGATTGGTGGAAAGTGTCCTTTTTTTTCTTTTTTAAACTGGTCTAAGGTGGGCAGATGCACAGCTATGTGTCCAACATGCCCTGTGACTGTCCTGGTTCACGTACATAAAGGTTTAATGGGAATTTGTTTACACTTTGTGAATGGTAATGCTATAGGGTCACATTCATGACAAGATGAATCTCACAGTTGGGGCATAGGGCTCCACCCTCTAGGATGGTGTTAGCAAGTGGTATGTTCTCAGGAAAAGGGTCTGTGCCATGAAAGCCCTCTGGAGAATGTCCCCTCATGGAAAGCAGATCTTTCCTCCTTCACACCATTCCTATTTGGTATACAAAGGCAGAGGCAGCACCTGTGACTCCCATAGGATCTGAGGATTTTGAAGACTGTTCTGCAATTCTGAGGGTGTTTTATGTCACATCTGTTTGTATGATGGTGAATAAAGGCTGTGACCTGTGTTTTTCAATTGCTGGCCCTTGGCTGTCCTACTTGTGATGAAGCTTGCCTGGTAACATTTGAGAATGGGGTAATGTTCTCATTTCCCTGCAGGCCTGATGTGTGTGTCTGGACCATTTGAAATA
This sequence comes from Sigmodon hispidus, assembly GCA_004025045.1. Taxonomy (NCBI): domain Eukaryota; kingdom Metazoa; phylum Chordata; class Mammalia; order Rodentia; family Cricetidae; genus Sigmodon; species Sigmodon hispidus. The sequence continues at coordinate 27,634 of PVIH01006979.1, forward strand.
CCCTGAGACAGTGAGTGTTGGAAACTTCCCTGAGTGTTAAAGATGGCAACAGAGAAAGCGCGTGTGGGCTACTTTGTAAAGCTGAGGTCAGAGAACGGGCACCAGGTAGTACATGGCAGAGCTTTTCTGTGGTAGTCCCTTACTGATCTGATCAAGTATTAGATGGTATATTCTAATTTGCCCCTATGGGTTTTATGTTTGTTTTGAGACGGCCTCATGTAGTCCACCCAGGTTTGCTTTAAACTCTCAATCTTCAGTTGCCTGTTTGTACCTCCCAAGTACTATAACTATAGGCATGCACCACCATGTCCAGCTAGAAATTCTTTTAAAGCCATGAAACACCTTTGTTATCAGTCCTCTAAGGAACTGACCCACCAGGACTACATTTCACATATCTTAATATATGGTAGCCACTAGCTCTCCTGCTGGTAAGCTTTAAGCTCCTATAACTTTAATAGGAGCACTTCTTTATGGGTCCAAGCCTGTATAGCCCTCTGCACTCAGAGCAGACTTTGGATGTACCAGTAAGAGAGATGGATCAGCCTTACTCATTTCCACAGCTGATCCTCTAGCATCATAAGATACCATGTGGTGCTCTGTTATCAGACACATGATCTGAAGTCACCTAACAGAACATAAAGGAAGGTTTACCAGGTCTCCCAGTCCCTCCTGGTACAGAAGGTTGGGTGGATACTACAGCTTCATCTGTAGTATCGGAAACTTATGACAGTAGTTTTTCCTATGAGTCTGTGGAAGACTGAAGACTTGAACCATTGTGAACCTGGACCCCACAGACTCTTGGCTTCCTCATAAATGTAACTACATTCATCTATAAAAAAGAATTTTGGATCTTCACAACTTCACTGCTGCGAAGTAGCTACTGAGATTCAAGGCAACCTCTTAACTATGAGAGAATAAAGACACAGTATAACAAGGCTTTTTCTGTCCCACCAGCCAGCTCCAAAATAATGACAAAATAAATAATTTTATTAATTGTAAAAACTTGGCTTTAGCTTAGGCTTGTTTTTTTAATATTTATTTATTTATTTTATGTGAATTGGTGTTTTGCCTGCATGTATAACTGTAAGGGTGTCAGATCTTGGTATTACAGACAGTTGTTAGCTGCCATGTGGATGCTGGGAATTGAACTCAGGTCCTCCGGAAGAACAGTCAGTGCTCTTAACCACTAAGCCATCTCTCCAGCCCTTAGGCTTGTTTTTTACTAGCTCTTATAACTTAAAATAACCCATTTCTATGAATGTACATTTTTGTCTTGTACAGCCCATCCTGCTTCTTCTATGTCTCCTGGCATCTCTCATGAACCTCTTATTTCTCTCTCTGCCTGGAAGTCTCACCTATACCTCCTGCCTAGCTATTGGCCTTTTAGCTTTTTATTATATCCATCTCAGCAATTCATCATCTTCACACAGTGTACAAATATCTCATAACAGCACAGAGTAACCTGAATGGATAGCAAGAACATACCAAACCCAGCAGAGTAAATGTTAAACCCTGTAACCCCACATCTAGCATCTGGGGCTTAAGAAGACATTATCTGTGTCCAGTGGCTAGAGTCACTCCTGCATCCACTCTCTTTGCAGCACCAGCTTCACCCAGTCAGTACCTGTGCCTCTTCTGGGAAGATGTCTTATTTTCTTGGAATCTCCAGCATCCAGGGGTCTCCACTGGAACTAAGGTTTCACCTTCAGATTCTTGCTTGGGAACTCGACGAAGGAAACACAATCCTGCCATGCATTCTCTGGCTCCAAGGCTTTCCTCTGGAACCTTGGTGTAAATTTGAGTTTTGTACCAGTTTAAAACCAGAAGCACATGAGCGATTCTAAGTTCTGTTCTCAGTTGAAGATGGATCCCCTTGGACCATGGCTACAGAAACCTCCAAGTGCTGTGGGAAAACACTTGATATACAAATCTTTACATGCATAAGCCAGGTTATTTATTATCTATTAATTCTTTCTCAACATGGAGTAAAAACCCCAAGATCCCAAAGAAATAAAACCAACTGGGCCATTGGCTTCTCTCACTTTTTTCTGTATGACTTGAGTGCACCAGTTTCAAAAACACCCCAGACCAAGAGTGGCAGGTTAAAATGAAGATGCTGGTCTAACTCAAACCTGCCTTGCATCCCAGGGACTGACACTTTTGAGAAAGTATCTAGGTACAGGCTGCTAGCATTCCCAGAACCCTGGAAACACAGGAGTGCATAAGCTACCTCAGACCCCAGAAACTTGTTCCTTTCGCCTAACATGGTTGCTCTCTCACTTCCTCAAACACATGAGCGTACCCTTTGCCACAACATAGACCCACCTTTGTTTGCAGAGGTTCCTCAAGGAAAAGGGAAGCTGGAAACCCAAGAACTGCTTCCTGCTGAGCATAGGTTTTTCCACCCAGGTGGGATTCAGGTTCATCCCAACACTAGCAGTTAGTTATTCACTTCTTTCAAGCCGTAGCCTCCAAATAAGCTTTTCTCTTCCTTCAAGAAAGAAATGGAGCTGCTGGCCAGGATAGGAGCTATCTTCGAGAATATACCATGGGTAGAACATTCTGATGTAGCTCTACCAAGGATATTGCAATCATAGGAAGCTCCAGATCTGTGTTTTGCTATTGCTTGTTGGATTAAACTTAACCTAGTGTCTCAAAGCATAATCAAGATGAATATATCTAACTCATGGTCACAGTCTTTCCATACAGACCTAGCCTTCTCCACTGTCTTCATACTCAGACAGCAGCAGTGGCCCATTGTTCTTTCAACATACAGTTTAGCTCCTAGTATCATCTGAGACCAAGACCTACTTCCTACATGACATGAGTGGTTTTGAAAATGTCCAGGTTTGCCCATCATTCCACATTTCCCCTAGTTTACATCTTTAGCTCTTACCTCCAGAAAGCCATTAAGTTCCTCATTCTTTCTCATACACTTATTACTGCGCTGTTAGTGGCACTCAAAAAGATTCTGTTCCACTGTGGTACCTACAATCAAGCCCAGATCCTCCCAGACTCCAGTACTGTGAAAAAGGCCCTGGAGTTGTTCCGAGTGTACCTGGTGACATTCTGGACCTCAGATGACTCCTGAGTGTCACCAGTGCCTCTCCATAGTCCAGGATGCTCAGGACCTGCCTGCTTTCCTCCCACTGCTGGCTCATGCTGTTCTAGTTTTGGACCTACTATCCACACTAAGCACTGGCCTTTGACTCTCCCCTTAGTTAATGTCTATGTGCCTTTCAGATATGGCTCAAATACCTCTTAGAGGAATCTTCTAGAAGCTCTCATTTCCCACTAGAGGAATCTTCTAGAAGCTCTCATTTCCCACTCAGACAATGACCTGTCTTTTCTTCACAGCACTCCAGATTGGAAGTGAGTACTTCCTAATCTGTTATGCTTGCTTTCTGCCTTTCTATAAGCTTCAGAAAGAGGGAAGGACTCTATTTCCTTACTTTCTCAATGTTCTCCTAAGCCTACCTAGCACAATGGGTTTTTGTTTGTTTGTTTGTTTTGGGAGGGTGGGTGGGTGGGTGGTTGGTTGGTTCGTTGGTTTTTTGAGACAGGGTTTACTTGTTCTGTGAATCAGGCTGGCCTCAAACTCAGATTCACCTGCCTCTGCCCCCTGGGTTAAAGACATGTACCACCATACCTGGCTTTTTTTTTTTTTTTTTAGGTTTATTTTTATTTATATGTATGGGCATTTTGCCTGTGTCTTAGTTAAGGTTTTGGGTTTTTTTAAGATTTGTTTTATATACATATTATATATATGATCTATATATGACTATATATGAGTCTATGTATGACTACATATATATACCTATACATATATATGCATATATATATATATATATATGACTTTATGCCAGAAGAGAGTATCAGATCCCACTATAGATAGTTGTGAGCTACCATGTGCTTGCTGGGAATTGAACTCAAGAACTCTGGAAAAGCAGTCAATGCTCTTAACCTCTGAGCCACCTCTCTAGCTCTAGTTAAGGTTTTTATTGCTATGAAGAGACATCATGACCACAGCAGCTCTTATAAGGAAAACATTTAATTGGGGTGGCTCACTTATAGTTTCAGAGGTTCAGCCCTTTATCATCATGATGGGAGCATGGTGGCCTACAGCAGATATGTTGCTGGAGCTGGAGTCCTACATCTTGCAGGTAACAGAAAATGGATTGACAGTCACTCTGAGGGAAACTTGAGTGAAAACAGACCTCAAAGCTCACCCTCTCAGTGACACACTTTCTTCAACAAGGCCACACTTCCTAATAATGCCACTCCCTTTGGGAGCTATTTTCTCTCTCTCTCTCTCTCTAAAAGAATAAAGATTTTTATTAAGCATTGTTGCATTCAATAGCCTCCGGATACTCTATGCCACAATCCATCAACAGTCAATCAGACCCAACAGCAGTTAATTCTTCACAATCCATGAGTTAGGGCGGAACTCCCTTCAGCTTACAGTAAGATCCTACTTAGCTGTCACGGGCAGGGGCTGGGGAGTTACACCTCATTTCTGATCACTAATGTGATGAATAGTATCAGAAGAATATGAAACGTAAGAAGTGATTCTGATTCAAAGTTCATTGTTTGGAAACAGTAACAAAATATCAAAATGATAGAAGTATACCTGCTTCTACTAAATTCCTGATGTAAAACTTCTCAAGAACAAGCAATCTGTTTCCTGGTACAGAAGGGGAGGGGTAGGTTTTTTTTAAAGATCAGAGGGTTTTTTTTTTCTTCACAGAATTTCATATTTTGCTAATATGAAGGCATAAAACAGCAACAAAGAACAATAATGCACACAGCAGTGATTGCACCAGTGTAATGTGCATATTCCAAATGGCTAGATAATTTTGGGAGGTTTAGAATAAGTGCAACAGAGGTCAATAATCACAAAATTTTAAGGTAAGAGCAAGATCAGTCAATGACTAAACAGAGTTAACATCTTTTATAGGACTATTAACTGATTATTAGCATTTTTTGCAAATGGGCACATACTGGTAAGAATGGAAGAAAGGACAATAACATGCATAATATTAACTACACACTTTAAAAATTATGAACCATGCAGAAGTTTAGCTCAAGTAGTACTAATGGTCTACATCCGATTCAAAACCACATAGCTCACAGGTGCATGGTATTAGTCGCGAAGTTTCAGAACACATTGCGTTGATTTTGAAAGGTCGTTTGCATCTTCTATGATTTCAACTTTATCTTCATTGAACTTGCTTGTAAAGTATGTATGATGTTCTGTGTATTCAAAATCAGCACAACAGCCGTTTACTCTATTTTTTTTGTTTTGATAGTTGCACTTTTTTTAACACAAAAGAACCACATCAACAGTGATGAACTATAAGGAAGAAAGAAAAACTGCGGTTGTGTCTTGTTTCTTTCATAATCATAAAAATTAAAGTCTTAAAAACAAAGTTTCATAGTGAAACTGCAATGCAAAAATCAAATAGAATGGCATATATATGGTGCCAAATGCTAAAAATAATATTTTAAGCTATCTATACTTAAAGACTGCCAAAACTTGTTTTCTTTATAGTTCAAAAAACAACTCTAGGCTTTTGTCATAACCATTTTGTATACTTCATTTTAAGTACGGGAGTCAAATGTTCTTCATTTTCTTTCTCTCTTTTTTGTTTTATTGTAGCATTTTGAGTACAACTGGTTAAAACTTTAAAAATGTGTTGTTTAAATCTCTGGTATCAAAGAGGGATCTGAATTTCCAAAGTCCTCATTTTTCTCTTACGGAAAGACAGAATGTACATAACTGCAGGCTCTCTTTCTCTTTCTTTCAAACCACTACAGCAGCCTTCATGTTCACCTGTGCACTATGTACATGCAGAGCCCATGGAGGCCAGAGGAGGGCACTGTATCTTTTTGGAACTGGTGTTACAGATCATTATTTGCCACCAGGTGGGTTCTGGGAACTGAAACTACGTCTATTACAGGGGCAGCTGATGCTCTTAACCTCTGAGACATCTTTCTAGCCCCTGTCGTATTTAATTCTTACACAACCTATTCTAGTCAGAATAAACTAGTTCATGATGCATTAACACTAAAACCTTAGACATTAAAACAAATGTTTCTCTCTTTAACCTACACAAGCATTAGGAATCATTCTCAGAGCTATTCCTAGAAAATCCACCTCACATTGCTGGCTGTCAAGTAGGAGGAAAAGAAAGACATAGATGCCAGCCTCCCAGGTGTGGCCCAGTCGTTTGGTCTTAGTGCTTCTTCTGTAGTTGAGGTAGAGTAAGATCTGAAGTGACCATCTAATATAACTGGAAATCCCAGATAGAGGACACAGGACTCAGCTACCAGGAGGGGAGAGCAGCTGGTTAACATTGCAATGTTACCCAAACATAGCCTTGTCTCAACAGATTTCTAACATCATACTCATGGTGCTGGGTCACTCACTTACTTCCTGTGCAAACTTGAATTCTGAGAGGTCTTCTGCTCCTACACTGGTCAAGACATCCCCTTGAGAAAAATGACACCATGCAGAGAGCTCTCAGGGAGTGAGTCTCCCTGGCACCAGGCAGTGTTCCAGAGTAGTCAATGCAGCAACTCACAACACTCAGGAAGCAGGAGGATTCAAACTAATATCTTCCTGGGCTACACAGCACATCCTATGTTAGAACAAAACATGACAAAATTTTCTAGGGATAGACAGCCTGTGAATGTGACACTAAATAATACATACCAAAAAATAAAAAGGGGAAAATGCACTTTTCCTTTTTAATTAAGAGATACCAACCCAATTTTTAATGAGGGAATGGGAATCAGCTCAATTAATAAGAGCTTCTATGAAAGCATAAAGACCCAATTTTAAGCACAGAGTCCATGTAAAAAAGCTGAGCATGTGGGTGCATGCTTGTAATTCCAGTGTAAGAGAAGTAGAATCAGGAGAAGCCCTGGGGCCCTTTGACTATCCAGGCGAATCAAATCCATGAGCTTCAAGACAGTGCCTTAACACATAAGATGGGAAACATATACAGTGTCTACCTCTGGTCTCCACTCAAAATGCACATGTTTATATGCACATTACACACACACACACACACACACACACACACACACACACACACACACATACCCAACACACATGAGGACACGCAAAGAAAAAGAAAAAAAAACTGCCTTCAGGTGGAGTCAAATATCACATATGTGAACTGACTCATCAGACAAAGTTGGACTTCTAATTCTGTGAGGCTAAGGATAGTGTTTTGTGGTACAGGCTGCCGTGAGAATTTCCCTTGGAAAGACAGCTCATACCACCTGCACTAACTTGACTGAGCCTACCATCTTTGCCTTCAGCTAAGGACAAATTACATTTTTATAGCTCTCTACTGTAATTTGAGGTCCATCATTTGAAGCCACAAACAGAAACATGGCTGAACTACCCCAGACATGATTTATTCTATTATGAAGGGACCAGATGGAATGGATTTCTCAATGTCCAATCCTCCCACGGCATTTCTGTCCCAAAGCAGCTTGGGGTTGGGTAATTGGCAGTACCCACTCTTGTTGTGTTCTTGGTCATGGTCAAGATCAAGAAGAGCTGATTATAGCCTTCTACCTAATAGCCTTTCACTTCTTCGACCCCTAGGCTATCTTAGCAGTAGCCAGTATTTCTCAGACATTTTCTCCTCTCTGAAATGCTGGCAAGAAGGGCAGGGGGTGGGTGGGAGTTTTTCTGCACATGCTCAGTAGTAGTTTCTGGAAGGACTACATGATCAGAGGCTAATGACCCTAAGACTTCAGAGCATCTTGTTTCATTTGCATATGACTCAAGTTTACAGGGATGTTTTAGAATGTTCTGACTGGTTCATTTTTATCACTAGAACGTACAGAAATTTACTGAGATGGTGGTTTTTTAATACAGTCAGGTTTGGGGCAGTTCTAGGTTATGTAAGGAAATGGCACATGTACATCCAACAGCTCAGTGTTTACCAGTACATACTCTCCTTGCAGAGAACCCAAGCACACATCCCAAGTAGCTTAAAATAACCTTTAACTTCAGCTTTAGGGGAGTCCTTGACCTCTGCAGGTACCCACATTTATGTGGACATACCCCAACATAGACATAGATGAATACACATAATTAAAAATAACAAAAGTAAAATATTTTTTAAAGATTTATTTGGTCTGTGTGTGTGTGTCCTTGTACATCTCAAGCTTAAAGTTTAAGACTAGATTTTATCACTGATATTGATTTTGCCTTTTCAAGTGAGTGGCTGACACTGATAAACTGTAGTCCAGATTGAAGTGTACTGAGGAGTGTTTCTTTCAAGCTTTGTTTGCTGAGTTGTTTTGGGGTTTTAATCAGGTCTGTCCTAGCTTGTGCTGGATCTTTGATGGGTCTGTGGACATCATTTTTACTTTTATTTTACATAGATTGTCCAGGGAATGTATATTAGATCTTTAAAAACTATTTTATCTAGCCACAGCATACTGTCAAATTTTATTTCATTCCCAAGCAGATGCTTGCTAGTGTTGCTGGAAAAATCAGGAGGGCTGGGTAGGAAACCATGGCAGATGCTGGAGTGAGGCCTCATTGTATCATTTCCATAGTTGTATACTGCTTTGCAAAGGTATAAAAAGGCATGCCACTCTATATTTATAAGAGTTATTTAACTATCTGTTTTAAGCAATTTGATTGGAGCCTACCAAAGTCAAAAAGAAAAACAACAAAATAGCTCACTTTTTTCTTAAAAGCAAAAATACAACAATAGGAAAGGCCATGAGTTTAGGTACTCACAGTTGAGAAGAAAACAAGTGCACACCTATAGTCCCAGTACTGGAGAGGCTGAGACAGGAGGATTGCCACAAGTTGAGGATAACTTGAACCTCTGTATTAAACAAACAAACAAACAAAATAGGCTTTTATTTCCTTTTTCCTTTTGTTTTACAAATTAAAGACTCAAACTCATGGGACAAAACATTTCACATTGCATTAAGTTTCCTGCTGTTTTCTTTCCAGTCAGACCCTTAGCTGTCCCTAGAGGCAGCAGAGCCAAGGGGTTCTTAGGATGATTTTTGTTCCAGCAGAGCACCAAGGACAGAAAAGAAAATGGTCCAAAGTCACCTAGGTTAGAGTTAGGAAGCATTTATTGTTGGCACTGTTGTGAGACTTCACAAATAAACAAATAGGTGTTTTATATAGAACACAAATCTCCAGAAGTAAATGGATAGCTTTTAATCCAACAGACCCAAAGCAACTCACACAGGCTGTATAGCAGCCAGCCATCTGTATTTAACACCTGAGGTATGTTGGTCCCATTTGGAGTATGTGTTTTCCCCTGCAAGCACCAACTCTGGCAATATCTACCCAGTCAGGCTGTTCTTGCCTGCTTCTTATGCAGATAGCTCTCTGTTATGCATCTTTGGAGTTCTACATGTGTACTGGCTAATTGTAGACAAAGCCAACTCCACAGAAGGTGTGTACATCTTTACAAATGTATCAAAAATGCAGAAAATTAATGTTTTCATCATTCACTTATTTAAAATGTTTAGAAAATATAGGTATGGACTTTGGTTTTGTTGGTTTGTTAAATGTTAATTGTTTGAAAAGATTTTTTTTAATTTTATGCGTATTGATGTTTTGCCTACATGTGTGTCTGTGCACCACATGCATGCCTGCTGCTTGAAGAGGCCAGACAAGGGTATTTGATCCCTAGAACTGGTGTTTCAGATATTTATGATCTACCACATGGGTACTGGGAAATAAAGCTGAGTTCTCTACAAGAGCAGCTGCTGAGACAGTCCCTAAATGTTAATTTTCAATCATAGATTAATAATTGTGTTGATTTGTCCATCATAATAAATGTGCCACACCAGAGACACAGAGATGCATATGTTGACAGTATTCTAGGTTATAAATGCAGTGGGGGAGAAAAATGTGAACCATGCTAGAATGTTCTATATACCTTAGGCTGCTCCAGTGAGGCTTGGTGTGGAGCATCATCTAAACACACATGCAAACACACAGGCATCCTAAAACAGTGCACATCTACTCATGTGCACATGCCCCCCACATTTGACCCATGTGCACAAAAACTTTGGCATGAAGAAAATTACAGGAAATGGAGTGTAGTCTAAGAATAAAGTATTATATAAAAACAAACCCAAGCTAGGCATGGTGGCTTATAGCTGCAATCCTAGCACAGAAGCTGCTAAGGCAAGATTTCAGGTCAGCCTGGGCAAAAAAGATGTTCCCAAACTTTTTTTTTTCATATATTTTACAGTTATGTCTTGATATTCTGCCTTCCGCTAGAGAGATTTATCTTGAGCCACTTATTTGTTGTTGAGCCCTGGCTGTCCTGGAATTCACTATAGAAACCAGACTGGCTTCAAACTCAATAGAGACCCACCTGCCTCTGCCTCCTGAGAGTACTAGCATTAAAGAAATGGGCCACCATGCCTGGCTCCTTGAGGCACATTTTTAATGATGGATACTGACTTTGCTTTTGGCAAGTTAAAAATGATCATTTACATAATGCTTTTTTTGTTTAATCTCTAGGTTATAAATGAGGCGAAACTTATAAAATACAGGTGTATTGGAATGTCATTTAAAAAAATGTTCATTAAGGTCCCTTTCATTTGATTCTGGTAGCTGTCACTGGGTATAGGTAAGCAGGTACTTCTGGGACCATCTGCATGGACAGATGGAGTGATCTCACCACATACATGTATAGGCATTCTGGTCCTGAGTCAGGACACCAGTAGGTTGATGCAACTCAAAGTCCTAAATTTGAAAAATTCATTTTACTAACTTGTAAACACTGGACATACTTTTTTTATAATCATTTCCTTTAAAATATTTTTTCTTTACTTTTCCCTCCCAAACATAGTTCTTTTGGCTATTCACATGAGAATTTTTATTCTTTATTTTTGTTTGAACAAATTGTTTTGTTGTTTTTTTTAAATACATACTATTATGTTGTATTTAAGGGCTGCAACATACAGTTTTTGTTGTGAAATATTGGTTTAAGATGTGTTACATTCATTAATGATGCCAAAATGTGTTGCATTCTTTTCTGTTGCATTTATTTAATTCTGTGTAGCTGTATTACTTTGCCTGCCTAAAATATCTGATTGGTCTAATAAAGATCTGAACAGCCAATAGCGAGGCAGCAGAGAGAAAAAGGTGGGGCAGCTGGACAGAGAGAATAGATAGGAGGAGAAATCTAGAGAAGGAGAGGAGCAAAAAAAAAAAAAATGGGAGGAGAGGAAGACACCAGGGGCCAGCCACACAGCCAGCCATGAAATAAGAAGAAAGAAAATACATATAGAATAAAGGAAAGTAAAAATCCCAGAGGCAAAACATAGTTAAAGAAAAACAGGATAATTTAAGTTAAAAAAGCTAGCTAGAAACAAGCCAAACTAAGGCTGGGCATCTGTAAGTAAGAATAAGTCTCCATGTATTATCTTGGGATTGAGTGGTGGTCCCCAAAGAGATAAAGAAAATCAATTACAGGTTTTTATTCTTTCTGTCTCTCTTTCTCAAGGAATGCTCAGCTCTTTAAAAAAATAAAATGGAATAGTATATTGGTTGAAAAAGGAAAGGTGGCTGTGTTTTTGCTGGCCTCTAAAATAAACAATAATCAGCTTTTTAAAGAATAATTTATTTTTATTTTATTTTATAAGTGTTTGCATGTGTAGATGTAGGGACACAGTATGAGTGCTTTTAACCACTGAACCATCTCTCCAACTCCAATAACAATGAGTTTTAAAATAAAAATTTCACTACTGCTTATGAATAGAAATAAGTGATCAACATGGAGAAAGGGCTTAATTTTAAGGAACTAAGTAGCCAGACGTAACATACATTCAACAGACTGAGTTTAGTTCCTAGCACTGGAGATTAAGTGCTTCACAGCCCCAGGTAACTCCAGCTCCAGGAAAAGAATCCAGTGTCTTTGACTTCCAAATGTGCATGCATTCTCAGGCATACACACACAGCCCCCCCCCCACATATACACAATTAAATTTATATATATATACATACATATATACATACATATATACATACATACATATATATATATATATATATGCTTAAACAGTGGGAACAGGAGAATCTCCCAAAAGATCCAAGTTCAGCTAGCCTGGAGCACATGTATAGCAGCAGAAACAACAGGAGAGACCCTACCTCAAAAACATGGTGGAAGGAAAGAAAGGAACGAATCTAAGGTTGTCCTCTGACTTCCGCATGCTGTGGCACAAGAAACACCCCCACTTACATACACATCAAACACACACATGCATGTGCACACACACATAAAAAATTTTTGAAAAGACAAAAACTGTTCCAATAGATGAATAAATTGTATTTTTGAGGAAACTCACAGAATAAATGAGGCATGACTTTTTCAGACATGAAGATCTCCTATTTCTTAGGTTTCCATATAGGGGCAAGCCTAGGAAATATGGTAAGAATTCAGCACCAAAGCAAATATCTGAACCATCCTTCTAAGCTCCACACTGATGAGAGGTCTAGCAAGCTACCAATGAAGCACTATGGAGAGGGCAAGCTAGGTGCTGAAGCTATGATAGCTGCTCTCCCAGAGATGTGTCCCACCCAACCCCATCCCTCTGGCTGTGATCCCCTTTGCAAACAGGGATTTTGCAGCTTTAGTTATGAAGAGTCCTATTTGGCTTGATCCCCTTCCTGGGGCTATAACACCATAGACTGTGTTTTATAAACAGTAGAAGTTAGTCTGGAAAGATGGCTCAATGAGTGAAAGCATTTGCCTTGTAAGCTAGATAACCTGAGTTCAAGATTGACTCCTGAAAGGGGTCATCTGACCTCCACACAGGTGCTATGGTATGTATGTATCTGCACATGCACAGCGTGTGCTCGTGCCCACGTGTGCACACACACACACACACACACACACACACACACACACTCACAGCATAGATCAAAATTAAAAATTAAAAAACAAACAGAAGTAACAGTCTATTTGCATCACAGCTCTGGAGGCTAGAAGTTCAAGATGGAAGGGTCACATGTGCTAAGGGCCTCTGGCTGTTTGATAACATAGTAGAAAGTATCACACAATGGGGTGAGACCCTGGTATAACAAATCCACTCAGTGGGGCTGAAGAGATGGCTCAGTGGTTCCAGAGGACCCAAGTTCAATTCCCAACACCCACATGGCAGCTCATAACTGTCTACAACTCCAGTTCCAGGAGACCCAACACCATCACACAGACATGCATACAGGCAAAATACCAATCCATATAAAATTAAAAATGAATAATTTTTTAAAAAGTAATCAAAAACAAATCTACTCAGTTATGATAGTATCCATCTGGTGCAGAGATCTCCTGATGTGATCATCTTGTAAAGAGCCTGCCCCTCGACACCATTGCCAAGCCAAAGAAATTTCTACAAGTTTGAAAGAGACATTTACTCCATGGCTGTGACATCCTTGATTAATGTGGCCCTGTCAGAGGCTATATCCTCATAAGAAAATGGAATCTGGAACACAGATGTACACATGAGACAAGCTAGGTGCAGAAGGATATAGACTAGAGAGGTACAAGTATAAGGTATTTTCAAGGACTTGGGAGCCAGTAGGAAATACCCAGGACCAAAGAAAGCAAACCTAAGATGCCTGGCTTTCAACCAAAGACATAGGAGAGGCCAAAAAACAAGAAAGAAAACTAATGGACCAAAACCAACCTAGAAGCTACAGAGATGTTAGCATTAACAAAAAGTGAATTTTCAGTTATAACTATACAATATATGTTCAATATTCCAAATAGAGGCATGGCAAAATTCATTTATTTGTTGAAATAGGGTCTATGTTGCTGTGGCAGGTCTAAAACTTATAGAGATCTGCATGCCTTTGTCTCCTGGGTACTGGGCTTAAATATCTGTGCTACCACATCTGGCTGAAAAATTTTTTTAAAGATGTACATTGGGCTGAGAATGTGGCTAGCATATAGAAAGCCCTGGGTTCTATTCCCAGCAACACATGAACTGTGTGATGGTGCATGGCTGCAGAGTCAGCACTCAAGAGGCAGAGACCAGACATCAAAATCATATTTATATAGGCATTTCATAGCAGCCCAAATGCAGCCTGCTCCACAGACACCACAGTGTTTGAGTTCTGCAAAGTAGAACTGTCTTTAGCTTCACTTTCCAAGTTTACAGGAGAAACTGAAGCACCACAAGATACTCATGTCACCTTGGGGTGTACAGAGCTCTGTTCCTGCTTCCAGCTGTGTTCCAGTGTGGTTACTGAGGCACAGAAGAGAGTCCCAGAGGTAGAGGCCAGGGTACTCCCACCAGGAGCCCAGGGACATTTGTAGGATGAATGAGAACTCTGGCTGGAGTTTGGTGGCTCATTTGGTCGCCCTGCAGAAAGAAGGCGGAGCAGCCAGCCAGTCTGTGGTTCCCAGCACAGCCCACAGGTGGCAGGTGCTGCCCGTTGGACACTTTGTCAGAGCTGAATGGAATGTGTGTGTGAGAATCAGAACCCTAAGCTCATTCTTTTCCAAACAGGGAGAAAAGTCTTGGCTGTAGGTGTGCAGTCTGAGCACTGATACGAAGGATCCTTCTGGCAAAGCTGTTGTGCTGAGGACTTGGCGGCGGGGTGACTCATGCTGGAGCAGCCCGACTGCCTCCTAGGAACAGCAGCTGGCCTGGGGAGGAGCAGCTCACCAAAATAGCACCCATCTTGCTCTCCTGTTCTAATGCTGCCGATCACCAAGGTCAGAAGACAGCATCTTACAGCTTGCTTTTTGGCAACTTTCTCTCAGATGGTCTAGAGGATGACAGTCTCTGTATTGTGTGTATGTTGTACTGCAGTAGTGGCTGCAGCCACAGACTTTTGCTGAGACTTACAAATGGATTTCCAATTTAAAGAAAAAACAACTACAAAACAGCCTGAAAAGGAGTAAACTTAACTTCTTGGGGAAAGTCATGGGCATTCAGAAGTCGGAGGCAAGAGGATCAGAAGTTCAAGCCATGTTTGGTACATAGAGTGGTGGATGCCAGCCTGGGCTACACAAAAACCATCTTGCCACACCAGGTACAAATGAGTCTAATCAGTCTAGGGAGTAAAAAAGGCTTTTCTGGTTCTAGAAATTGTGGTTCAAGCAAAACAAAACCTTCAAGATCTCGTGTTCACTGGAGACTCTCTAAAGAAGTAGGGGCAATAGGAAATGTGTCTATGTAACATGTATATAATCACACATGCTCCTGACTTACTGTAAGCATGTCCCATTGAAGTCACAGGAAGTTGAAAACTATCATACATGTTCTGAATGTATTGAATATGCCCTTACAACCTTCCTACCTTAGCCTTGTTAGTGTCACACACACTGGGATGAAATCTAAGGCTTTGAGGTTTCCAGGGCTTTCTCCATACTTTCAGTGATGTCTTGCATGTGGCCTATGCCTCTCTGTCTGTCTCTGGAGCCATGTTCCATCGTCCATGGTTGTGTTTCTGCTGTTGTGTTTTCTGAATGGGCCCTGAGCATCCTGTGTGATGCCAGTGGAGGTGGGTATCATGGCCTGCCCTCTTGCTGCCAGAGTGAGAGTGGGTGTTTGTAAGTATGAGAAAGCCTTAAGGGCACATGATCATCCTTCCAGAAGTGTGCGTCTTTGGGAAGTAATTGGCTAAGTATTTACAAAATCACTTGAAAGGAAAAAAATGACAACAAAGAAAGGAAAGGGAGCTGGGGCCATGCAATCAAACAGTGTTTAAGGATACATGTAAGCATTGGCTTGACAGTCCACTGAGTCCTACAGATAGATGACAGCAGCCCAGAGAACTCACATGAGGTAGTGGGATAGTTCAAATTTTGGAGGGATCCAGTTTTCTGTTAGAAACATATGAAGCTGGCACTTTCAATGTTAGGCTGAGATAATTTCTTGTTTGGTTTGGGTTTGTGTGTTTGTGTGTTTGTTTGTTTGTTTGTTTGGTTGGTTGGTTTTGAAGATGAGGGTCTTCTTGCCCTATTGCCTTGTCTGATCTTTCTGCTTCCATCCTCTGAGTGCTGGGATGCTAGGATTGCAGGCATGCCCCACCATGCCAGGTAGGATTAACAAATTCCTTTTGATGATGTCATGTCTTTGCATTGTTGGGTTTTCAGAGATTGCTGTGATACAGAATGAGTGCAAGCTAGTGTAGGGTAAGAGCAGGTCCAGTGTGTTTCCCACGCTGGGAGAAAGTCTGCCTGCAGCTCTCTCACTTTGAAGCCCTGTCTGAACTAGAGCTCGGTATGTAGTTCAAGCTGGTTTTAAATGTGCAGTCATCTTCCTGTCTCTGCTTCAGAGAGCTGAGATTCCAGCTGTATCACCTGCCTTACTGAAAAAATATTAATTACTAATGTAGCCTGGGATGTCCCTAAACTCATAACATAGCTGAGGTGGCCTTGAACTCCTGATCTTTCTGCCTCCATGTTCCTAGGGCTAGGATATAGGTGTGCACCACTACAGCTGGGCCACGTTGAATTATCGTTTTCTTCTTTGTGAGGTTAGAGCTGGAATCAAGAATTGAACACAAGCAAAGCAAGTGCTCTCCTACTGAACTGCACACAGCTCTTCTTTTAAGTTACGTGTATTAATTTTGTGACATCCTACTAAGTAGTTAGGGTATAATTATAGTGATGGTAAAATTCACATAATACACGATTAACTATTCAAAGACAAACAACAGACCTGGAGCATTCAGAGATGTACAACCATCATACTAAGTTTTCTATCTTTTTTAAAGGTTTATTTAGTAATTATGTATACAGTGTTTTGCCTGTATGTTTGCCTACAGGGCAGAAGTGGGCAACAGATCTTGTTACAGATCTGGTAAGTCACCATATAGTTGCTGGGAATTGAACTCAGGACCTCTGGGAATGCAGCCATTGTTCTTAACTGGCTGAGCTATCTCTCCAGGTCCTCCCCTTTTGGTTTTTCAAGGCCAGGTTTCTCTGTGTAGCCTTGGCTGTCCTGGAACTTGCTCTGTAGACCATACTGGCCTTGAACTCAGAGATCCACCTGCCTCTGCCTCACAAGTACTAGGATTAAAGACATATGCCACCACTGCCTAGCTATGCTCCTTAGTCTTTTTTTTTTTTAATTATAATTTTTTTAAACATAATCACAACTGTTCTCTCCCCCTCCCCTCTTCCCAGGTCTTCTGAAGCTTCTCCCATCCCATTCCCCCATCATTCTTCAGAGAGGGTAAGGATTCCCAGTGTGAGTCAATGCAGTCTAGCTATGCTCTCTAATTCTAAAACATGGCTATAGAGCTGAAGGAAATCTCACTTCTGTTAAGAAATGACTATCCACTCCTGTCATCCTCTAGCCCCTGGCAGGACCAACTTCCTGCCCCTATGAATCCACCTATTCTGAACATGTTATTGGAATGGATCATACAAATCATACTTTTTTTTTTTGTATGTGACTTCTGTCGTCTCAATTCTTTAAAGGTCACCTGTAATGGCATACATCAAAACTTTACTCTTCAAACTTTTAAAATTAATAAATTGGTTAATTAATTGGTGTGTGTGTGTGTGTATCTTTGTGCCATGGCACTGACATGGAGATCACAGGACTACTTTTGGAAGTTGGCTCTGTCCTTTCATTTTGCTTTTGAGGCAGGCTCTCTCTAGCTTCTGTGCTGTGTACTCTAGCCTAACTAGTCCAGGAGCTTCTGTGAGCTTCTCCTGTCTCTGCCACCTATTTACTGGGAATACAGATGCAAGACACATCTAGGCTTTTGTGTGAGTTCTGAGGTCTAACTCAAGTTGTTAGGTACTACCCACTGAGCCAGAGTTTACCTCTTTTATGACTGTATAGTTATTTCACAGTGTGGAGATGCCACAGCTGGTTTATCTACCCAAGCATTATTAAGCATGGGAGTCATTTCTAGTCCTTGCGGCTATGGCTAATACTGTTATGAAAATTATACTCATTTTTGTTTGAACACTTGTTTTTAGTTATTTGGGAGGTTTTAACCTTTTTTAAAAAAATGGAATTGCAGAGTGGCCTGGTAATTTGACGTTTAATTTTGTAGGAAGTGTTATTTTCCCATATCTTAAAAATTGTTTGGTTCCAACTACCCACCTAATGAGACCATCCCAGACTGGGAACACTAGACAAAAATAACCCAGGTAAAGTGAGTCTGATCTGGAGAGTACATGCAATATCTCCTGGGCATTTGGGGTCCCCAGGTAGGACTCCCTGGAAGAGCTAGTTAAATGCAAAGGCCTCAGGGTGTTCCAGGGAGGCTCTAATCCCACAATTCCAACTGGCTCCAAGAAGTAAGTCTAGTTGGAGGAGCTGCTGGATGCTCTGTTTTGTTTTTGTTTGGGGGAACTGTCTCACATAGCCTAGCTTGGCCTCAAGTTTGCTCTGTAGCTGAGGATAGACTTCTGATCCTCCAGAGTGCTGGGATTGCTTTATGTAGATCTGGGGCTCCATCGTTGAATTTTATACATGTGCTAGCACTCTACCTGCTGGGCTTCACCCCTAGACCTGGGGTGAGAACTTTAAGAAACTCATCTTTAATGATACAGTTTCTGAGGAATGGGTGTTGAGGAGGCTGAGAGGTGAGACATTGCCAACATGGCTATAGCTTCACCCCCTCCCCCCTGCAGGAGACTACAAGCTCCTGGGACAGTCAGGCTGTCTTCCTGGGGTTAAAGCTCTGAGGCAGAGAATGAATGAAAGTTCTCCAGCAGATCGTGGGAAAGACAGATGGGAGTGGCAGTGATCCAGGGCCAAAGAGGGTGGAGTCTGAGCAGGGAGTGTTTGTGTAAACAGAAAATATCTACTTGACAAAAAAGTGGGGAGGTAAAGAGGATAGTCTAGCTCTCTGCCCTAGAGGGGCTTCTGGACACCTACAGAAACCCTGTCAAAAGCAGGCTGGATTCTTTTAGAAAAACCCACTCAAAACAAAGAAGTCTTGAAGTCTAAAAGAAATACAAGTTGTGGCAGGAAGGAAGCTAGGGAGTGGGGTGGATTGGCTTCAGGATGCTTCAAGATTAACTGCATCCCAGAGCTGTGATTGCTCTAGGGAGCCTGAAGTTCACAAAGTTGAAAATAACTGTTCAAAATCCTTTTACCTAGATACACACCAGGAGTAGGAAATGACTGCCACTCTTCAGCTGTCATCTAGTTGTGTTGGTGTTCAAATGACCATCTCAGGGCTTCATGTAGGACTCTCCTGAAGCAGGTGCTATTTTCCCACATCTAAATATCTGGGGGTGTGTGCTCATTCTCTTGCAGTAATAGTCTTGGGACCCTAACCCAGGTAGAAAACTCACAAGCCTTGAGTCCTTTGCTCTACTGCCCTGGATCAGCAAAGCTTAACTGTCCTTCCAGGAAAGATGTCAAAGGCAATTTCAATACATGTCACCCACTTTGGCAGTTAAAGGGTGAGGATGGGCAGCACCCGCACACCAAGTTCTTAGTTGGTAACCAACCTCTCCTCTGGACATCATGCTCCTCCTCCTCCTCCATTTATTATGTACACAGTGTTTTGTCTGCTTGTATGCCTGCATGGCAGAAGAGGGCAGGCACCAGATCTCATTGTAGATGGTTGTGAGGCACCAGATCTCATTATGGATGGTTGCTCACAATCATCTATAATGTAGTTGCTGGGAATTGAATTCAGGACCTCTGGAAGAACAGCCAGTGTGCTCTTAACGTCAGAGCCATCTCTCCAACTCATTGTCTAAAAACCTTCAAGGCATGCACTATGGCAATGCTTTCCAGCCAGGATCTGAGTTGACTGATTTCCTCATGTGATCACACTAGTCCTTTCTCAGATTCATTAATGTTTCTAGAACACAGCAGCCTCTCAGGTCTGGGTACAGACCTTGCATTATTGCTCACTTAGTATTTTTCTTCTAATCTGTGCATTTATCTTTCGACCACAGTGTATTTAACTTGCAACTTTAAGTTTCCACTTGGAAATGTCAACTTCGCCTGCTAGTAAGTGCTCCTCTAGCAGGGTCCAGGCTGCCTTCCAGAGACAGTCCCCATTTACAGCTTAGCGGACTGTCAGAAGGGAAGTCTAACCTAGACATATATCTGGAAGAGGGAAGATTCTTAGATAGTTCCATGCTGTGATCTGGCTCCAGATGGGGGCTGGCTGTTTTGGTCTTCCTAGGCTCTAGTTTCCATATGGAGCCTGCAGCAGACACTCCATAAATATTTGTTGAGTGAAACATACAAATGATTAAATAAATGAAATTGGAGTGTTTTATTACTTGACTGCTATGTGCTGTTAGTCACGGCCTCCCTGGTGAGATGCAGGGTGAGACTAGAAGCCTGGAGAGAAAGGCACCCAGGGTTGTACCCAGGAAATGGGTGCCATGACTCATTTTCTACTCAACTCCTTTTTTTTCCTCACCAAAATAATGACTATGTTTACTTTCAAGTCATTTTTATCCATTGAAACATTCCAATTATTCTTCAAGTGTTGGCTTTAACACAGTTATGTTCACTACAGATGAGTTTAAAATAGCTATCTCTTGCCTTGCACTCAGAAATTTGTGGAAAAGGAAAGTTGTGCCTATAGCTCCCAGGAGACCCACCGCCCACCCCCAAGCAAGCATGTGGTGCTGGGATTGTGGGCTCTTCCACTGGGAAACCAGCTGGGAGGTGGAACTCAGGGGAGAAGGTTCAGTCTTTCTCAGGAGCATTCATTCCCTCACAACACCCCCTCTTCTCCTCCCTTGAGGCCCATTATTCATCTGCTTCGGTGAGGAATAGCTCTCTCACACATAGCAAAGCAAGGGTGTGAGTGTTGCCGAAGGTAGGAAACCCACTGGCACTTCCACCCAGCTATCTTCAAAGCTGAGAATCTTCCTGAAGGTGAACAAGGCCATTATCCTTCCTTTCCCAGCCATCTGTCTTCCTTTAAAGGGCCACTGTTTTCCATAATGAAGGGATTTTCTGTGTTTGAAATAGAAAATTATTATGTTTATTATAAAATTATAAAAATTATTATTTTTAAAACAAAGTCTCACTTTGCAGCCCAGGCTAATCTTAAACTCGAGGTGATCCTCCTGCCTCAGCCTCCTCAGTACTGAGATTACAGGTTTGAGCTATAGGGCAGAAGTGATTGTATTTTAAAGAATTAGTTACTTCCTAAGAGGAGTTCTCTGAAAAAAGCAAGATGCAAAGGGAGTGGAAAACCAATTCCGAAGGTTGCGTGCTATATAACTCTTCAAACAATTTTTTTTCAAGAAAGAAAGAAATTTTTTTTTTAAAGAAAATTTCAAGAAAAAAAGGGAGAAGGAAAGAAGGAAGGGAGGGAGGTAGGGAGGGAGGAGAAAAGAAAAAGAAAGACTAGTGATCACCAGAGCCCAGGAGTGCAGTTACAAAAGGTCCCCAGAAGGACACCAGATGTTCTGTTTCTCGGGTACACGAACCGACCCAGATAACATTGTGTAGGAGTTAGCGTCCGCAAACGAAGACACACATAACCAGGGAAACCTGAGCAAGCTCGGCGATCGGATCTAAGTCCACGTCCCAGTTAGAGATTATCCTTTTTTCTTTGCAGTGTTTAACAAAGTGGAACAACTATGAGTAGCGAACTATGCATGTATTGTTCTACACCTCCCGTGAGAAGCCAGCGAGGCGCAGCCCACGCCCTAGGGAGCGCGGGGATTACACGCATCCCTAGTGGGTCGGCAGTACGGGGCGCTGGACACTCACCCGCTGCGGATCCCCGGCCCCAGGCTCGGCGGGGCGGGACGGGGCGAGTGTCGGAAGTGACGTCAACGGGCGGGGCGCGCACCTGAGTACCTGGGCGGTCGCGGTTGAGCCGGGCAGCGGCAATACGCACGCGATGGAGGGCGAGGGCCAGGGCCGGTGGGCGCTGGGGCTTCTGCGCACCTTCGACGCGGGCGAGTTCGCAGGCTGGGAGAAGGTGGGCTCAGGTGGCTTCGGCCAGGTATACAAGGTGCGCCACGTGCACTGGAAGACGTGGCTTGCGATCAAGTGCTCGCCCAGCCTGCACGTCGACGACAGGTCAGTGGCCGGGCGGGGCAGGGCTGGATGAGGGCTCCACACTACGAGAGGAGCCGGGGAACAAAATTCGCCGCTCTCAGGCCACCGGCCTCTCGCACCTCCGGAGCTTCTGAAAGCCGGAGCTGGCCCGGTGCGATGGTCCTGAGCCCTGAGAGGCGCTTCGGGCTCGCCCGGGACCCACCTAGGTGCTGCGGTCCGCGCCTGGCTTAGAGAAATTGCCGTTTGGGCCTCTGCGCTTTGTGAATGAGTTAGATTTAGTTCCACTTACTAATTTTCGTTGGAGCACAAATTGGTGTAAGACTGTAATTATTTCGATCGGAAGCACCGGCTGGGTTTGAGTGAGGCATCCGCGGCGCCCAGCCATTTCCTGAGCTTTGGGTCCCTTTTGGGTCCGGGATCTGGTTCCGTCCACCGCTTTTCTTCCCACGCCTTCGTTTTAGAAGTCTTCGGATAGAAGCCGAGATTCCAGGGCATGTCTTGTTTTGCCTCTGGGCAGGTGCCCCCCACCCCCACCCTGGGCCTTTGTCCCTCCTAGCGGATTGTTCCAGCGACAGGAAAGGACTCAGAGCTGACTCTGGTAAATCCGATGGCTATTGTGGTCTGTGCGTACATTTGGAGATGAGGTGTGAAGCAGATTCTTCAAAAGCATTTTCCCCAGATTGCACTGTTTACGTTGGGTGGTGATAGTTTATGTATGAGCCTCAAAACGGCACATTTAAATGACTTATTCTTTAGCCAAGCTGACATGGACGTAGTGTTTGCTGCCTTCTACCAGTTTAAGATCCCTCTTAAACCCCATTGAGCCGTGGCGGTCTGCAGGACCAGCCTTAAACCTCAGGAACATTGAACCCCAGCTTTACTGTGGAATGGATCATGTCTGTGCCTGAGTGACAATAAGGATGTTGGTCTGAGGATGAGACCTCAGTCCACCGCCTTTACCCCTCATTCCTACTCCGGATTCTGTCCGAGGGAGCTGTTGGAAGTTCTTGTTGTTTAATTGCTTGACTTTTGCTGTTACCCAGTTGTCTTTAAAAACTGGGGGAGAGTGAGAACTAGTGTTGAAAATCACTGCCAGCTTTACCATGCTGTG